>CAKKTC010000391.1:0-21761 GCA_920104205.1 Eupeodes latifasciatus
TATATATTATATTATATTATATTATATTATATTATATTGTATTATATTATATTATATTATATTATATTATATTATATTATATTATATTATATTGTATTATATTATATTATATTATATTATATTATATTATATTATATTATATTATATTATATTATATTATATTATATTATATTATATTATATTATATTGCATTTTGTTTTATGTTTTGTGGCACCATCCTGTTGAAACCACATATCGTCACAAGTACAATAAACAAAGACAGTTCGATGATAAGTGGAGGGGTGCGTTCACAAATTAAATTTAAAGTTGTCAAGTCGCTATTGGAAAACTCTTTATAAAATGTGGGGTTCTATAATTTATAATTTAATTTCCTCCGTAGGTACTAAACGGAATCGAATTTCGAAATTTTAATAATGCAGACATTTATTCTTTAATAAAGGTATCTTTTGTAAGGCTCTCTCAGTGGCTTGTAGCAAATATTAGCAGAAAAGTTCATTTATATTAGAAAGCAAGAATTTTTTGTAGATATTATCGGTTACAGCAAGAAACCGTTAGTTGAGATTTTAATGCTTTTTGTACAATTTTATTTTAAATTACCCTACGAATATGTATTTGACATGATTTTATTGTCCCCTTCCTCGTACGTCGTACCCGCTGGGCGCCTGGACACAAAGCTAATAAATTGATCTTAAGGTCTTTGAACACGATTCCAATCATACAAATTCATTAATAAGGTTTTTGGATCTTAGACCCTATCTTTCCCAGCCTATTAAGTGTGGTAGTGAAATATTAAGCGAGACCCAAACCAAATGCAAGTAATAGTCATCAAGTTTATTATTTATTTATTAAATAAAGGAAGGAAGTTAATATCATGAAATTTTTGAAACGTTTTCTTTTGTCTGAACGCTTGCGAAGCATATATGAATTGTTTCTTTGTTTCCTATTCAAAATGGTAGAAATAGCGTGGACACATTTTAAGTGTCACAGGTCGATCAGTTGTAAGCAAATTCGAGATTCATAATTTGTCCAAAGACTCCACATTTGTGCATACATGTTTCCGAGTGTGAAAATGTGTGGGCTGTGATGTGTATGGGGATGCATTCATACTTATTATTCAGTTGTATCAGAATCGTGTTTAAGAAAAAAAAGTGGAAATTTTTCCGAATTAAAATGTGGATTCATTGTGACCCTTTTTAGAGATCTCTTGCACAACTGAAAAAATTATACACCTAGGGCTGGCAATGAGACGGGACCCGGCGAAATCTTTGTGTTTCGTCTCGGTCTCGTCAAAATCAAAAAACGTCAATCTCGTTTCGGTCTACTTTTATGAATATTTTTCTTTGGCTGTCACAAATAAAATAATCTAATACCCATATTATATTATAAGCACAGTTCTGTGCGGGCAAACGCCGTGTATACACATACTGCTTAAAGAATTAATCTAAGTCAACTGTGTCAACTTAAACACTCTTGTTTGACGTTTATACGTTCTTACCTTTCTCTTCGAGGTAAGTGTGACATTTATACTTAAAAAAAAAAAAAAACAACTGCGCCAAAAACCACGGACGGGGGTAAAGATCCCTCAGAAAAAACTGGTTTAAAGGGTTATCTCCTGAGGTAATCCTTGACCAGAATCAAAACCCGAACAAAAAAAAACCAAGCGAAAGCGCTCAAGCGACGACTTTCCCGAACTCCCAGTCATAAATAATGACAATAATATCCCAAGATTTATAGTTTTGACAGGTCTGGAAAAAACAGGTGAAAATATTCGTCCTCTTTCATCCTATAACTCCATACAAATCAATAGAAGTCTTGAATTTATCTCTAAAGATATCTCGGAGGTTAAAGCTATGAGATCTGGAGATCTTCTTCTTAAAGTGCTCAATGTTGAGACTGCTTATAAATTCCTAAAAAGCCAAACTCGTGGATTCTATTCGTAAAAGTCACAAACCACCTTAGCCTGAACTCTATTCAAGGAAGAATATACTCCAAACATATTGTAGAGATCAGCGAAGAAGAGTTATTGTCTGAATTAAAAAAATTCGAGGTAATTGATGTCAAGAAAATAATGAGAAAGCAAGACAATTCATTGGTGGCGACATGTGCAGCTATTTTGACTTTCGTCTTGATTCGGCGACCAAACGAAGAGAAAATTGGGTGGGTTAAATACAAAGTAAACGAATATATACCCAACCCCATGAGATGCATATCTTGCCAAAAACTTGGACACACCAAGAATAGGTGCACAGGTGCTCCATTGTGTAAAAACTGCTATCTTCCACCACCGCACTATAGTTGCACACGTGTTTTTGGTCGCAATTGCAACACAGAAGACCATACTCCAAATGATCCCGCCTGTCCCGCGTTCCTCCGGTATAAATCCGTCAAAATCAAAATTGATCGCTGGTGTACCGTTCGGGATGCTTGGCAGAAATTAATGACAACCCTTCGCTCCATAAGCTCCCCGCTCCAAGGAATCGTAATGTTGGCAGCTCCACAATGGCAGACATAATAAAAACAAGCATAGAAAAAACTAAACAACATGCACTTACCAACGATTCTAAAAATACCACTGCAACTCCTTCTACCAATGAACTATTATGTTCACAACAACAACCTCTAAATATTACAAAAGAACAAGAAAGAATTATCAATATTCCAAAACAAACTACTGAAAATAACTATAACTACTCATCTACCACTCAAAATAAAAATACAAACTAATAACAAAATATAATTTAACACAAAACAAAGAACCTGCATCATCATCAACTTCAATCGTATTAAGCAATGACAACGAAACGTCAAACGACAGAACTAATCTGTCTCTATCACCAATTTCGGACTCCGAAAATGATGCTGAAATGGAAGCTGGTAGCTCTGAGATACCAATTCAGTCATTTGTAACCTCTTATGCATTAAAACCAACTCTCTCAAATAAATCATATGACAGAACTTGTGTAGGCCGCCGCCGTGAAACCACTTTGCAACTTTGTAGAGTACTTTTCTGTCTATGCGGAATTCCGTACACCAAGTTACCAAGTTACCTAATATTCGAACATTGTTTTCACAATTTCGAAAACATTCGAATTTCCTTTTTGTCCGAAAGCAGACATAATTTCCGTGAATCGTTCTTTTCATCTACAGCTTCAGACCGATCCACATCCAAGGTAAATTTTTCTCCTGCCTTGTAATCTATTGATTTTCGATCCTACAACCTTCTTTTTCTATATATATATATTAGAGACTTAACAAAAGTCATCATCATCTTTCTTAACAACCGTGAAATCTCCTAGAAAAGAAAATTAAGAATTTCCATAGTTTTACTTAAATAAACTTAGGATTTTCATAATTTATTTGGCATCAAGTATTTGAAACCAAAATACCAAAAATCTTCCAGCAAGGAAGTACGAAAATTGCTAATAAAAGCTCAATCAGGTAATTCATAATCGCCTACGAGTAAATTAAAAATTCTTATAAAATTTGCTTATAGAATTTTGTTCTTAACTTCTTTCTTCTCAGACATAATCTCAAAGCAAGCGAGATTCTGGAGACCCATCAACGGAGCTTTGTGGAGAGTCTTACTGTCCACATCGCTCCTAATCAAGAACTTTCACTAAGCAAATCTGAACAATCAGTCAGTGTCGGAATTTGGTCGGGTTACATTCCCGAAAACAAAAGTTAAAACCAACGTGCTACATACAAAGCGAACCCCACCATAATCCCAATCTAAAATCCAAACAAAAAAAAAAATGGTTTCTAAAAAAAAATCAGTTTCTATTTTATTAAAAAGTGGTAAAATTAAAATAAAAGAAAACATGTAATTGTAATTATTAAAGTTTACAAAAAAAAAAAGAAAAGTTAATAGAAGAGGAAACAGAAAAACAAAAGCAAGAAAATGAATTAAAAAGGAAAATTAAAAAGATAAGTTAAAGTATTGTTTAAAGTTTTTTTTTTTTTTTGAAAAGTTTATATTAATTAATAAAAGTGTACAGTGAAAGAAAAATAGAGAGAAAGAAAAGAAATTAAAACAAAGTATTTAAATTTGTAATGACGTAGCCTAATCGTGATAAAAGCGCGCGAAAAATTCGTTCAAGATTAAAATAAATAAATTGTTCACAGCTTAAGTATAAAAGAAATAAAGAGAAGAGAATATACGAGTGACGTCAAAAAGCTGTTGTGCACATCAACTTCAGGATGTCGGTAAGTGTTGGAGCTCAAATCATCATAAATTACTTTATTTTTGAATTAAATTTTGAATAATTAGCTTACTCTTAAATTGAATAAATTCTACTACTTTTATTACATTTATTTTTGAATTTGGCGCTTCATTTATACCATTCGCCATAATAACTTATTGTTGAATTCGCCTTAAAAATGTTACTTAAAAATAACGTAATTTCTCTCTCTAAAAATCTGCAATAAAATGTATGTATAAATAGAAGCTTTCAACTTTAATAAACTTCTTTTCTTGTTCAAAACCCTTAGGGGAAAAATCGCTGCATTTTCATTTCGTCGTTCGCTACAAGTTTATAGTTTCGCTTTTATAGTATATCGGCTATAATATAGTAATTTAAAAGTTATAGGATCTAAAGTAATTTCGCTTAATTTATCTCAACCAGGATCTACCTATCTTTTTCATAGAAAAGACAAAATAGAGTTCCCAGGTTGACGGTCAAAGTTGTTTGATCGTACATTTTTTGGCGCCCAAACGTGTTTAAAGTGGTAATCCACATAAATTCCTATACAAAATTTAAAAACAAATAAATTCTGTGTGAAAACTTATATATATCTTGCACTAAAAGTGACTATAAAAACTATAAACTTAATCAAAAAACTATAAATTAGTGCATTAAAAGTGAAAATTTCATCGGTTACGTCGCGCTATCGGTTTCGTGTCGCGAGTGCATGGTGTTGGTGCTAAAATCCAGGAGAAAGGAGAACAAAATCCAAGGAGAAAACTCTCATCAATCATCCCAGAAGAAGACGAACCAGCAGGTTAAAAAGCCAGAGAAAATTGTGGGAAATAAGTAGAAAAATTCCCACCCAGGTATGTCCGGTCTGAATTTTATTCAAATGTGCGTTGTTCCAGCATCATAATTCATAATTTTAAAGCTAATTACAACATAAAAGCTAAATACAAAAAAAAAAAAAAACGCACATTCGACATACAAAAAAGACCATTAACTTGCTATTACCTAAATCTTCAAATGTACATTATATATATATCTAAACTATATACATACATAAAATATATTCTAACTATATTTAAATAAAACTATGAACAACATATCCTGCTTTATAAATAAATTTCATAAATAAATATTTAAATATAAAACTACATAAACTAAATAACATATATCGAACATAAATTCATTCGCTAACCATAATCAGCATCCGCATAATTTATGGTGCTTCCATCACGTAAAAATTGATAAAATCCACAAAAGTGTAATTACGATCCACTTTTGGGCGAAACACACACACACATTCACACAATATTAAAAAGCTTTCGTTTCCAACATATTTTCGAAAACTAACCCATTGACGCACTCACCACACCATTGCATAATATCGTTTCGCTCTATTCGCTCGTTCTCTCGTGACTTACAATCCACAAATAGGATCCATAGTATACACACCTGATTTCGATTTCAGTGCACAGATCAACATTTCGGCACACAACATTATTGATTTCATTTATCGCTTTGCTCTATTCGCTCGTACTCTCTTATCGTAGCCACATAACATCTCCATGGTATACACACCTGATTCGATTTCAACTTGATATCAGTGCATCGATCTTCATTTCGCCAATACATCATCACCCAGGTCGTCAACGTTGTCTTCATCGTCATCATCGCCATCATCGTCGTCGTCGGGGGAGATTTTTGCTTCATGATCAATTCACTGATAGAGCTTTTTTGAATAGCATTTTTTTTGTCGTTGAAATGCATTAAACAACTTTTGCCTTTTCGTAGGTTTAACCTTCAATGCTTTGAAAAGAAATTCTTAGTACAGAATAAATTCGCTTGTTAAAATTGGATTTTGGATTAATCTCAATTCTCACAATCTATCTTTGAATTCAACTCGCCGTGAGATTTTATTTGTTGGGACAGTTTTTTGTTGGGAAATTTTATTCTTTACAACAGGGTTGCCACCTAGCATTTTTGATTTGTTGAATAAATTTAATTGAATTTTCAATAAATTATAATCGTTTTTGTTTTTACTGTCGCTGTTTAAAGAATAATAGAAAATTAAAAATCTAAAATGGCTGAACCAACACTTGATGAATTAAAACAACAACGAGCTTCTACTAAAGGAAGTATATCTCGGATAAAGAATATCGTGGAATCCAATTCTAACGCCCTAACTTCAACTGAACTTGAATGTCGTCTAGGAATTTTGGAGTCGTATTTTAAACAAATATTAGCATATCAAACCAAAATAGAAGTTTTATTACCAACAGATACTAGTAGAGGTGAAATAGAAGATTTGTACATCACCGCAAAAACTAAAATTCTTTCGCTTTTGGGTACTGGTAGACGAAGTAGTATCGCAGACATGACAGTTTCTACTGTCCCACATACAATTAGTCATCTTCCAAAACAACGTTTACCAAAGTTTAGTGGAAGATATTCAGACTATAAAAATTTTATAAATTCGTACAACAATTTGGTAGAAAATGATTTAAGTTTGACAAAAATAGAAAAATTTAATTACTTGCTTTCTTGTTTGAGTGATCAAGCTCTTGGCACAGTTAAGGCTTTTCAAGTCACGGAAGCCAATTATCCCAAGGCACTTCTTAGTTTGAAAGAGCGCTATGATAATGATTGCCTCATTTTCTTAGAATATATCTCACAGCTGATCGAATTACCTAAGGTTCAAAAAGCTTCTTCTGTTTCTCTACGGAGCTTGGTAGACAATATTTCGGCGTTGATTAGTTCGCTACTTTCTATAGGATCGCATGAGAATATTTGTAACGCAATAATAATTCATATTGCGATGTCGAAGGTTGACACAGATACACAATCGAAGTGGGATGAACAACTGGACTATAAGAAGTTGCCGGATTGGAAGGATTGTGCAAGCATACTCAATAAACGGTGCCAATATTTGGAAGCAAGAGATAGCAAGCAGATTCGTTCGGAACAATGCGTGAAGACATTCAACAAACATTCATCAACAAAGCCAACAATAGTAAATCCTCATCGCCCACAAACTTCGCTTGCTGCAAACCAACGATCCTGTATCTTATGTCGAGACCTTAACCATTCAATTACAAATTGTAAAAAATTTCTTGAGCTTTCGGTTATGGATAGATTTTGGAAAACCAAAAAACTAGGCTTGTGTCTGAATTGTTTAGGGAAGGGTCATAGTGTATTAAGATGTCCATCGTCTTATAAGTGCAAGACTTGCAAACAAGCACATCATAGCCTTTTGCATAGGACTCAACCTGCAGACACCAATTCTGGTATTAATCCTCCCTCAGATACATCTGGTCAAAGCACATCAGCTGCAACTCATTCCGCAATGGAAAAAGAGCAAGTTCCTGAAGCACAAGTTATTTTAGCAACAGCATTAGTTCTTATCAAGGACTCATCGGAAGGCTTTCAACTCGGTAGGGTTCTACTAGATTCTGGTTCACAAGTCAATTTTATTAATGAAAAGTTCGCCAATTCACTTGGTCTAAGGAAACATCGTAAGAATGTTGACATCGTCGGAATAGGAGTGACTGAAACAAAAACAAAATATCAAACTCAATCAACAATCCGTTCACGATATAGCAACTTTGAAATTTCTCTCGAGTTTTTAGTTGCACCTTCCATCACTGGGTATCAGCCTGAAGCATCTCTCAATGTAAGCAGTTGGAATCTACCTTCTAATTTAGAGCTTGCTGATGAGAATTTTAATCAACCGTCACAAATCGATTTATTATTAGGGGCTGAAGCTTTCTTCGATTTATTAGAATCAGGTCAGATAAAACTCGGAGAGGGTCTTCCATCATTGCAACAAACTGCATTAGGATGGATTGTATCTGGAAGATACAAATCAAAATACAACACTACAAAGAAAGCATCGTGCGTAGCCAATACACTTGAAGTTGGTCTTGATAAATATTTTGAAAAATTCTTTGAATTTGAAGAAATTCAAGGTCTACGGTCAATATGGTCTGAAGAGCAGAATGAATGCGAAAAGCATTTCATAGACACAATTAAGGTGCTTCCTAGCGGTCGGCTTATGGTACAACTACCTTTCAAAAAACATCCTAGCTGTCTTGGAGGCTCTTACGATATTGCTTTTAGAAGATTTTTGTCGCTTGAGCATAGGTTATCCAAAAATGCATCAATAAAAAGTCAATATTCTGATTTCTTAAAAGAATACGAACGTTTAGGTCACATGTCTCTAGTTCCCAATCCAAACCTTGATGAAGATCATTATTATCTTCCGCATCAATATGTATTAAGGCCTGATAGCGTATCAACAAAGTTACGTGTAGTCTTCGACGCATCTTGCCGCACATCATCACAAATTTCTTTAAATGGAATACTAATGGTGGGTCCTACTATACAGGATGAGCTTTTGATTATTTTGCTACGTTTTAGACTTTATCGATACGCGCTAACTGCAGATATCGTTAAGATGTATAGGCAATTCCTTGTGCATCCATCGGATAGGAAATTCCAATTCATCTTATGGAGAGAAAACGAACATACCCCAATACAAACTTACCAGCTCAATACCATAACTTACGGCACATCATCTGCACCCTTTTTAGCAATTCGCTGTCTTCAGTATTTGGCTGAAATTAACGTCGAACGTTTTAGTCAAGGTGCTGCTGTTCTTAAGTCGGACTTTTACGTTGATGACATGCTAACTGGGGCAGACGACTTGGATACTCTTTGTCAAAAACGGAATGAAGTCGTTTCAATTTTGAGTACAGCTGGCTTAGAACTTTCGAAGTGGAACAGCAATCATATCGCTTTAATTGAAGAAGCTACACCAAAGGACATCAAATTGACTGAATCCAATCTCACCAGTACGTTAGGTATTTCTTGGAACCCTCGTGCTGATGAATTCATTTTTTCATACAAACCTAATCGGGTCTATACAAAATACACAAAAAGATCTATTCTCTCGCTTTCGTCGTCTCTTTTTGATCCAATGGGCTTGCTTAGTCCAATAATTATCCGGGCTAAGATACTGCTACAACAGCTTTGGATAGAAAAATTCGATTGGGACGAAAATATTTCTCCAAATCTCGAGACAGAGTGGCGTCAATTCATGACAGATCTCAACTCAATTCAAAATCTTCCAATTCCTCGATACGTTTTTCTAGAAAACAATATCAGATTCCAGATACATGGGTTCGCAGACGCATCTATGAAAGGGTATGGCTGCTGCATTTATCTGCGGAGCATTGACAATAGTGGGTCCGTAGGAGTGAAACTTTTAGTCGCCAAATCCAGAGTTGCTCCTGCAAAGAAGAGAACACTTCCCCGCCTAGAGCTCTGCGCAGCACATCTCTTATCCAAACTTTGGGTAACAATACAAAGGGTCATCGTCAAGCACTACAATGAAACTTACTTTTGGACTGATTCGTCAATAGTTCTGCACTGGATATCCACACATTCTTCGAAGCTAAATACTTTCGTTGGTAATAGAGTAGCTGAAATCCAGGACACAACAAAGGAGGTGGTCTGGAAACATGTTCCAACTTCTGACAATCCAGCAGATATAGTTTCTCGAGGATGTACAGCGGAAGAGCTTAAAAGTTCAATTTGGTTCAGGGGTCCAGATTTCTTGATCGAGGATGAAGAAAGGTGGCCATGTTCATTAGGAGCTTCTCCTCCTCCAGAAGATTTATTGCTAGAACACAGGAAAACTGTTTTAGTTTGTCAAAAAGACAAAAACTATTATCTCAATTTAATGGAAAAGGTTAGCTCGTACACCAAAGTTTTGAGAATCTTTGCTTACGTAAAAAGATATCTCAATTTACGATTACTGAGGATTCCATTCCCAGGTCGATACCCTACAGCTGGGGAGTTAGATTATTCGTTACTCACCATAGTTAATGTCATACAAATGGAGTATTTTGCGAAGGAGATCCAGGCAGTAAAATCAAACTCAAAACTTCAAGGATCGACAAAATGGTTATGTCCTTTTATCGAGGACAGAAATGGTCTTTTGTTGTTGAGAGTAGGTGGCAGATTGAAACATGCTGACATTCCAGAGGAAAACAAACATCCGATGTTGCTTCCAAAAGATTGCAATTTCAGCAAAGAACTTATTCGACATTTGCACTATTCTAACTACCATGCAGGTCCAAAGGCTCTTGTGGCGCTAACGAGACAAAGATTTTGGATCATCAATGTTCGACAGTTGGCACGCAGCGTTATTCGAAGGTGCACTCATTGTGCAAGATATCGACCGAAGTTATATGACCAAGTAATGGGAGATTTGCCTGCAGAAAGATTAACATCTTCACGTCCATTTTTATGCTGTGGGGTTGATTTCTGTGGTCCTATTTACACATACTACAAAATTAGGGGGAAGGTGCCTTATAAAACCTATGTGGCAGTTTTTGTCTGCTTCGCTTCGAAAGCGGTTCACTTAGAAGCTGTATCAGACCTTTCAGCAGACGCTTTTATAGGAGCATTAAAAAGAATGATAGGTCGTAGAGGTATTCCCAAAGACATCCACTGTGACAACGCGACAAATTTTGTTGGCGCACAGTCAAAACTAAGCGAGTTGCGAGATATGTTGTTCAAAAAATCCAACCAAGAAAATCTCATTAATTATTGTACTAATTCCAATATAAATTTTCATTTTATACCCCCCAGGGCACCCAATTTTGGTGGAATTTGGGAAGCTGCAGTTAAAGTCGCTAAGGGTCATTTGTATCGCAGCCTTGGAAACGCCAAATTGTCATTCGAAGAGCTGTCAACTGCACTTGTCGAGATTGAGGCCATCATGAATTCGAGGCCTATTACTTCTATATCAACAGATCCAAACGACTTCGAAGCCCTAACACCAGCACATCTCCTGATCGGGTCCTCTCTCAAGGCGATTCCCGAACTATTGACTGAGGTATCCGACATAAGCTATCTCGAAAGGTGGCGGCGAATTAACGCTGTCAAAACTCATTTCTGGAAGCGATGGTCCAACGAGTACGTCACTGAACTGCAAGGTCGTGGAAAGTGGACAACATCAAGTCCAAATATCGCTATCGGCAGCTTGGTCATCATTCACGAAGACAATTTACCACCCCAAAAATGGCTCTTGGGAAGAGTCACCAAAGTCATCGAAGGTCCTGATGGGCGAGTAAGAGTCGCCGATGTTAAAACTCAACGAGGAACATTTCGAAGACCTATTCGCAAATTGGCGGCGATTCCGTCTTGAAAGGTGATCCTTTCAAAGGGGGCGGAATGTTGGAGCTCAAATCATCATAAATTACTTTATTTTTGAATTAAATTTTGAATAATTAGCTTACTCTTAAATTGAATAAATTCTACTACTTTTATTACATTTATTTTTGAATTTGGCGCTTCATTTATACCATTCGCCATAATAACTTATTGTTGAATTCGCCTTAAAAATGTTACTTAAAAATAACGTAATTTCTCTCTCTAAAAATCTGCAATAAAATGTATGTATAAATAGAAGCTTTCAACTTTAATAAACTTCTTTTCTTGTTCAAAACCCTTAGGGGAAAAATCGCTGCATTTTCATTTCGTCGTTCGCTACAAGTTTATAGTTTCGCTTTTATAGTATATCGGCTATAATATAGTAATTTAAAAGTTATAGGATCTAAAGTAATTTCGCTTAATTTATCTCAACCAGGATCTACCTATCTTTTTCATAGAAAAGACAAAATAGAGTTCCCAGGTTGACGGTCAAAGTTGTTTGATCGTACAGTAAGTCTTCATTTTAAATTTTAAAAACCTTATTTATTTTAAAATTGAACGAACCAGATAAATGCATCTATAAAATACAAATTCCAAGTTCCAAGATAATTTCCAATGAAATCCAAAAGAAAATAAATTAAGAAATATAAAATTTACTCTTTTATATTCAAAGTGAGTGTGAGTGAAAAAGGTGTAAGAGAAATTGCGAGTGCAATACCTTAATAGAAAGTGATCATATCGCATGAAAGTTTTTTCACTCTAGCTCAAATTTGCCTAGATCTTGACCTACCTCAAGTTTTCGAGTAATTATGTATGAAAGTTCATTGCACTTGCCTATTGAATGGACCAATATGAAATTGGAACATTTTGTTTTATTTTTCTTTCTTCGATTTTCTTTGAGCTATTTTGTTTTCATACCAAAACATTAATAAATAAATTCAAATGATTAATATTTTAATTATATAACATTTTTTTTTGAAATCTAAAATTAAATAAAACCAAAAATGATTATTAAATCTTATATGTAAGTATTAAATAAATCCAAGAATTATATTTTGAATCTAACATGAAAATTAAGTTTTTTATTGTCTCTGATTGAGATCGTTATTATGAACAGGAAGTAAGTTTTTTTTTATCAGTGCTGAGGGCTAAGGGATGTGATGCTGCCAAACGAAGGTGATTTAACTTTTAGTGAATTGTATTAAAATACATTCATAAACATTAGGGTTATCGAAAAATTAATTGAGTGGCTCGATAATTTTGAGTTGTTTTGTTTTCTTTTGTTATAAGAAATAAGACTAGGGGAGGGATACACTCGGAACCCTTGAAAACACCTTTGGGGTTTCCAGAAAAGTGCAAGTTATTATTTCCAAACATAATTTAAATTACATTTAGTCAGTTTTTTTTCTTTTGAGTCGGCATGTATAATAAATGTGCGGTTGTTCAGCGATTAGTACAAGAACCCACCCCAACGACGAGCTAGGCCATAATTGCAAGCATGCCAAACCGTACTACATCGATCTGAACACTTATTATCTGTCCGCGATTGTTTTAGAGGGATCCTGTGGACTTCAGAGCAGTCCGGTAAAGTAAGAGATATATAAGTCCAGCTAAATCCGTTACACAGGTGGCGCCCAACGTGGGGCTCCCGAAAGGAAACGTAAAAATTGAAAATTTAATTGAGTTTATCTTCAGCTAAAGACCTTTTTACTTTAAGCTCATAAAATGCGTCCCTTAATACTGTAAGCTAACGTCCGTACCAGCTTTGGTCACTTGATCGTGCTTACGAAGCGTTTGCTTAGTAGGTTCATTTTTTGTTTTTTCCACATTCTTTCTTAAGAATCAACGACCGAGAGATAAGTTGTAAGATTCAATGTCTCTGTCCATTGCGTTGATTTTTTTGAAATGATTTGTTATAGAAAATTGTTGTATTAGAGTTTTTGAAATCATGGACGACCGGAAGATTCACGTTCTATGAGACATATTTTCGTCAGTCGCGTTCAGGATGGATATAACTTTATTATATACATTTACATTTTTAAAAGCTAAACAAACAAATTTTTAACTTTTGAATTATTTTATGAAAACAAGCATATTTTGAGTTTTAAAATCTACATATATAAATATCTGAAACGTCAGTCTCAAACGTCATAAGAATAAGCAGTTTCAAATAGCGGATTCTTATTTGCGTCTTGAATTCTTCGACAGATATCAGTAAAACTAAATTAAATAAATACATTTTGGAAATACTAACTCAGCTCTTTTATCACTATCATCGTTATACACATCACAATTGCTTAGCCCAGCACAACTTTATGATTGATTATCGCAAGTTTTGTTTTTACACTTTATCCTTGATTTTTTAATAAACGTAACTTTACAAGAACGAATCTTATAGTTCAGAGTTTAGAATTTTTTTTTCCATTCAACCTATTTTATATCCTCAACTAAATTGATAGTGTGGGTTATATTTGAACATAGACTTAAAAATATCAAATTGACTTTTGTAATGCCGCCTAAAAGAGACAAATCTCCAAATAAAAAATCTAATTCCATCTCTCGTAATACACGTTTGATTGCGAATACAGTAAGTGTTGGCGATATGGCTTCATCTTCAAATAATACTCCTGAGGACGACAGTCGCCATACTGAAATTCAAAATCCTGTCGACAATAGACAAGAAACCCTAGAACGAACTAATGAAAATTCAGAACAGGTTCCGGCTAGTGCTTCTTTGAATGATAGTCTTCAAAGATATATCTCCAACATCGTTACTGCTGCCATTGGTCTAAGCAGATCTGAAGACTTACGCACTAGGAAGGCAGAGTATGAGGAGGAAAGAGCTCGAATTAGGGAGGAAGTTGTTCACACCATTCGTGATACGCTAAGAGCACCAACTCCACCTGTTATGAATGATCCTTTTTCAAACCAACATCATCCACAAAACAGTAGCACCGCTCAACGAGTTAGATCTGATGAAATCTCAGATCCAAACCAATTGAGTGTAAATGCACAAAATTTTCTAAATCGGGTTCAGGCACTTGACATAAATGCTACATCGCATAACGCGAGTCATAATCATAGTGAATCTCGTTCAAGTTCATCTCGAGCTGTAGAATTCCATAAATGGGGTCTAAAGTTCGATAATGTTAGGATGACGGTAGATGACTTCATTTTAAGATTGAAGAGATTGAAAGAAAGTTATAATGCTACATGGGACGATATCTTCCTTCATTTTCATCTTTTTGTTAAAGATAACGTTGAAAGTTGGTTTTGGACATTTCTCAAAACGAACCCTAATGCCAATTGGCAAAATTTAGAATTCGCTTTGATCGACCAATACAAAAGCATTGAAACTGACTCGGAACTTTCGAGGAAAATGTTTGACCGACGTCAAGGTCAAAACGAAAGCTTCGACAGTT
The DNA here is from genome assembly GCA_920104205.1 of Eupeodes latifasciatus. Lineage (NCBI taxonomy): Eukaryota > Metazoa > Arthropoda > Insecta > Diptera > Syrphidae > Eupeodes > Eupeodes latifasciatus. The sequence goes on from CAKKTC010000391.1 coordinate 14,831, forward strand.
TTTACAATGATATCCTGGTCATGAATGCTCGTCTTCATACCCCTAAATCAAGTCGCGAACTCATCGATCTCATAAAGCAAAATGTTAAGAGAAGAACCGGAGAACTTCTTATTACTTTCAGAACACAAAGCTTGGCTGAAATGGTTTATGTGTGCAGATCGATCGAGAAGCATGCACAAATCCAAAATGACATTTTCAAGTCCAAACAGCTACCGCTAAACCATTCTAAAAAACAAGTTAGTGAATTGGAAGAGGATTTCTCTGAAGAAAAGGCCCTTGATATCAGTGCCTTGAACAATTCACATATGAAACAAAACCAATCACATTATGTGTGTTGGAATTGTAAAATCAAAGGACATTCTTTTGTCCAATGTCCTAGCGATCAACGCAATCTGTTTTGCTACAAATGTGGCTTGGAAAATACCACAACTCCAAACTGCATTAAGTGTTCGGGAAACCACAAACGGGGCAATTCTACGACCGGGGAGTTTTGTCAACCGAAGAACCCGGAATCGAAATAATAAAAAATCAAAATAATACGTGTACGCCAGAGTGTACCCTACAATCAGATTTAACCAAAATTTCAATTTTAAAACGTGAAATACCTGGCCATGAAAAACCTTTATCTTTACCTGTAAATGAGACACCTGTTACTTTACATGAACGATTGTGTAAATATTATGAAGCTCGTGATAGAATTTTCGCCAAAGTGCCAAGCAGTATCAAAAAGCTTAGAGAGAGGTTCAATACGAAAAAAAGAATTCATCGCGAAATTTCTGCTTCGACAATAATTGACGATACCGATGACCCTAGACCATATGCCACTGTAACGATTTTTGGCAAAAAAATACTTGGTCTTTTGGACAGTGGTGCGAGCATCTCATGTCTTGGATCAGGATGTCTACAATTACTAAAAGATCTCAACATTCCCTACAAAAAATGTATCTCTGACGTGAAAACAGCCTGTGGACAGTCACAGAAGATAGTTGGTGAATTAACCACAAAGATAGAGTACAAAGATGTAATTAAAGAAATGAAAATTTATCTAGTTCCAACCTTAATGCAAACATTGTATTTAGGGGTGAACTTTTGGAAACTTTTTGCGTTAGCACCTCAAATCTGCTCTGAGCTATGTCCCTCTTTACTACGTGTACCCGACAAAAATGCTCATGAATTATCACCAGATCAATCTTCAAAGATTGAAAACGTTATCCGTTTGTTCCCGTCTTTTTCCAAAGAAGGACTTGGACGAACAACACTTGAGCAACATATTATACTGACAGGTGAAATCGGGCCAATAAAGCAACGAAATTATCCTGTGTCACCGGCAATCCAAAAGATGATGCATGAGGAATTAGACAGGATGTTGGCATTAGATGTCATAGAGGAGAGCGAGAGCGCATGGAGTTCCCCTGTGGTTTTGGTCCGTAAGCCAGGGAAAAACCGATTATGCCTAGATTCCAGAAAGCTCAACAAGGTGACAAAGACCGATGCCTATCCTTTTCCTCATGTGGAGAGTCTGCTAAGCCGTCAGTCAGAAACACACTATATCAGCAGTGTAGACCTGAAGGACGCATTCTGGCAGATTCCCTTGGCCAAGGAATCACGAGAAAAAACTGCGTTTAGCGTTCCAGGCAGGCCCTTATACCAATTTAAGGTAATGCCTTTTGGCCTATGCAATGCTGCCCAACGACTGTGCCGATTGATGGATAAGGTAGTGCCTCACGAGATGAAAGATAGTGTGTTTGTCTACTTAGACGATTTATTGATAGTTTCCAAGACGTTTGAAGAACACATAGACTTGCTGCGTGCTGTGGCGTTACTTTTACGCAAAGCAGGACTCACAATTAATTTGGAAAAATCCCGATTTTGTTTCAAAGAACTTAGGTACTTAGGTTTTATTGTTGGAGGAGGCTGTGTAAAAACAGACCCAGATAAAGTGAGTGCCATTCAAGAGTTTCCTGTCCCAAAAACTCAACGCCAAGTCAGAAGATTTTTAGGTTTGACTGGATGGTACCGTCGCTTTGTACCGAATTATTCTTCTATCGCATCATCAATTACAGATACTCTTAAAAAACGTAAGACATTCGAGTTTACGCCAGAAGCTCAACAAGCCTTTGAAACCCTCAAAAAAGCTTTGACCACTTCACCAGTGCTAACCAATCCAGATTTTTCAAAGCCATTTATAATCCTATGTGACGCGTCGGCAACTGGAGTTGGCTGCGTCTTATGTCAACTCGATGAGAATGGTGAAGAAAAGCCTATATATTATTACTCATATAAATTAAACAAAGCACAGCGTAACTACAGCGTCACGGAGTTAGAATGTTTGGCAGCTGTACTCGGAGTCGAAAAATTCAGACCGTACGTGGAGGGTTACGAATTTAAAATTATCACAGACCATTCAAGTCTTAAGTGGCTTATGAGCCAAAAAGATTTGAGCGGAAGACTAGCGCGCTGGAGCCTTAAACTGCAGAAATACTCCTTTGTGATAGAACACCGAAAGGGTTCACAAAATGTAGCACCTGATGCACTCTCTCGTGTTTATGCTGCCGATGAAATATCATCTGTGAGCACTGAAAATCCAAACCTTCTAGATATTTTACAGGTCAACCTCACTGATCCGTCTTTTAAGTCGGAGGAGTATATGAATCTGATCGATACGGTAAATAAAAACCAATCTCAACTACCTGACCTTCAGGTCTCAAATCAATTTGTATATAAAAAGACTAAACATTGTACAGGGGATCCGATTGAGGACGATTGTGTCTGGAAATTATGGATTCCTAGCACACTAACTAATAACTTAATTCGATTGGCTCATGACCCACCTCAAGCATCACACGGCGGAGTGACAAAGACATTATGTCGCCTTCGAATGCGATTCTATTGGCCAAATATGGCAACCCAAGTAAAAGCCTATGTTGGTAATTGCAGCGTTTGCAAATCCACCAAAGCCCCTAACCAAGTTTTAAGACCTCCAATGGGTCAATCTTTTAGTGTTGAAAGACCCTTTCAACATCTATTCGTTGATTTCCTCGGACCGTATCCGAGATCCAAAAGTGGGAATTGTTTTATTATAGTATGTCTCGATCAATTGACGAAATTCCTTCTCGCAAAACCACTTCGGAAAGCTACAGGTGAAGAAGCAGTTAAGTTCATGGACGAAAATGTCTTTTCCCTATTTGGAGTGCCAGAGTCATTATTATCTGATAACGGTAAACAATTTATTGGGAAAGAATTTACGAAATTTTTGAAATCGTATGGAACGAAACACATTCGAACGGCTTCACATGCACCTCAAGCGAATGCCAGTGAGCGTGCTAACAGATCTATACTTGCCGCCATAAGATCGTATATCGGTTCCGATCAGTCGAACTGGGATAAACATCTTAACCAAATTTTAAGCTCATTAAGAACAAGCGTCCATTCAGCGATAGGGATGACACCACATGAAGCACTATTTGGTCAAACCAAAATTCAACACGGCTCGGATTATGAGTTGCTTAAGAAACTCAATAGTCTTAACAATTCTGAATTCGAAATCTTGCCCAAAACAACAAAGATGAATATGATACATAATCGCGTGAAAGAATCTTTATCGCAGGCACATAAAGTATATGAAAACACTTATAATCTCAGAAGCAAAGCTCGTACATTCAAAGTTGGACAAATAGTTTTTAAACGAAACTTTATTCTTAGCGATAAGTTGAAGAAAAGAAATGCCAAATTATGTCCAAAGTTTGTTCAGTGTAGAATTAAGAAAGTACTCAGTAATAATCTTTATGAAATTGAAAATTTACAAGGCGAATCTCTAGGCATGATACACGCCAAGGACTTGCGTTCGTAAGCAGCAGAGACTCAATTCTTGTTTTCTGGGTTCGTGGGTCGACGGTTCGGAATACAGTGCGTTAGCCTTGATCATTGCATTTTCCAGTCTGAGCAGACAAGAAAATGAAATGCTGTGTGTAGGCCGCCGCCGTGAAACCACTTTGCAACTTTGTAGAGTACTTTTCTGTCTATGCGGAATTCCGTACACCAAGTTACCAAGTTACCTAATATTCGAACATTGTTTTCACAATTTCGAAAACATTCGAATTTCCTTTTTGTCCGAAAGCAGACATAATTTCCGTGAATCGTTCTTTTCATCTACAGCTTCAGACCGATCCACATCCAAGGTAAATTTTTCTCCTGCCTTGTAATCTATTGATTTTCGATCCTACAACCTTCTTTTTCTATATATATATATTAGAGACTTAACAAAAGTCATCATCATCTTTCTTAACAACCGTGAAATCTCCTAGAAAAGAAAATTAAGAATTTCCATAGTTTTACTTAAATAAACTTAGGATTTTCATAATTTATTTGGCATCAAGTATTTGAAACCAAAATACCAAAAATCTTCCAGCAAGGAAGTACGAAAATTGCTAATAAAAGCTCAATCAGGTAATTCATAATCGCCTACGAGTAAATTAAAAATTCTTATAAAATTTGCTTATAGAATTTTGTTCTTAACTTCTTTCTTCTCAGACATAATCTCAAAGCAAGCGAGATTCTGGAGACCCATCAACGGAGCTTTGTGGAGAGTCTTACTGTCCACATCGCTCCTAATCAAGAACTTTCACTAAGCAAATCTGAACAATCAGTCAGTGTCGGAATTTGGTCGGGTTACATTCCCGAAAACAAAAGTTAAAACCAACGTGCTACATACAAAGCGAACCCCACCATAATCCCAATCTAAAATCCAAACAAAAAAAAAAAATGGTTTCTAAAAAAAAATCAGTTTCTATTTTATTAAAAAGTGGTAAAATTAAAATAAAAGAAAACATGTAATTGTAATTATTAAAGTTTACAAAAAAAAAAGAAAAGTTAATAGAAGAGGAAACAGAAAAACAAAAGCAAGAAAATGAATTAAAAAGGAAAATTAAAAAGATAAGTTAAAGTATTGTTTAAAGTTTTTTTTTTTTTTGAAAAGTTTATATTAATTAATAAAAGTGTACAGTGAAAGAAAAATAGAGAGAAAGAAAAGAAATTAAAACAAAGTATTTAAATTTGTAATGACGTAGCCTAATCGTGATAAAAGCGCGCGAAAAATTCGTTCAAGATTAAAATAAATAAATTGTTCACAGCTTAAGTATAAAAGAAATAAAGAGAAGAGAATATACGAGTGACGTCAAAAAGCTGTTGTGCACATCAACTTCAGGATGTCGGTAAGTCTTCATTTTAAATTTTAAAAACCTTATTTATTTTAAAATTGAACGAACCAGATAAATGCATCTATAAAATACAAATTCCAAGTTCCAAGATAATTTCCAATGAAATCCAAAAGAAAATAAATTAAGAAATATAAAATTTACTCTTTTATATTCAAAGTGAGTGTGAGTGAAAAAGGTGTAAGAGAAATTGCGAGTGCAATACCTTAATAGAAAGTGATCATATCGCATGAAAGTTTTTTCACTCTAGCTCAAATTTGCCTAGATCTTGACCTACCTCAAGTTTTCGAGTAATTATGTATGAAAGTTCATTGCACTTGCCTATTGAATGGACCAATATGAAATTGGAACATTTTGTTTTATTTTTCTTTCTTCGATTTTCTTTGAGCTATTTTGTTTTCATACCAAAACATTAATAAATAAATTCAAATGATTAATATTTTAATTATATAACATTTTTTTTTGAAATCTAAAATTAAATAAAACCAAAAATGATTATTAAATCTTATATGTAAGTATTAAATAAATCCAAGAATTATATTTTGAATCTAACATGAAAATTAAGTTTTTTATTGTCTCTGATTGAGATCGTTATTATGAACAGGAAGTAAGTTTTTTTTTATCAGTGCTGAGGGCTAAGGGATGTGATGCTGCCAAACGAAGGTGATTTAACTTTTAGTGAATTGTATTAAAATACATTCATAAACATTAGGGTTATCGAAAAATTAATTGAGTGGCTCGATAATTTTGAGTTGTTTTGTTTTCTTTTGTTATAAGAAATAAGACTAGGGGAGGGATACACTCGGAACCCTTGAAAACACCTTTGGGGTTTCCAGAAAAGTGCAAGTTATTATTTCCAAACATAATTTAAATTACATTTAGTCAGTTTTTTTTCTTTTGAGTCGGCATGTATAATAAATGTGCGGTTGTTCAGCGATTAGTACAAGAACCCACCCCAACGACGAGCTAGGCCATAATTGCAAGCATGCCAAACCGTACTACATCGATCTGAACACTTATTATCTGTCCGCGATTGTTTTAGAGGGATCCTGTGGACTTCAGAGCAGTCCGGTAAAGTAAGAGATATATAAGTCCAGCTAAATCCGTTACAAACTCTCTTAGATCAGAAAACCAAAAACACTCCAAATACATTAATTACATCCACAAACTATAATCCATCACAATGACCAGATTCACTATGAATTTACGCATCCTCCAATGGAACTTGCAAGGCTACTGCAACAACAAACACACTCTTGAGCGACTTATCGCTAAATATAAGCCAGACATTATAGCACTGCAAGAAACTCACATTATTTCAAAAAAAAAAATAAATTTATTTAATATGAAAAACTACAAATCCTATCATTTTAACAAAGATTATCACTATAGTAAGACAGGTATAGGTATATTATATTATATTATATTATATTATATTATATTATATTATATTATATTATATTATATTATATTATATTATATTATATTATATTATATTATATTATATTATATTATATTATATTATATTATTATTATATTATATTATATTATATTATATTATATTATATTATATTATATTATATTATATTATATTATATTATATTATATTATATTATATTATATTATATTATATTATATTATATTATATTATATTATATTATATTATATTATATTATATTATATTATATTATATTATATTATATTATATTATATTATAT
>CAKKTC010000392.1:0-21460 GCA_920104205.1 Eupeodes latifasciatus
AATAACAATAACAATAACAATAACAATAACAATACAATAACAATAACAATAACAATAACAATAACAATAACAATAACAATAACAATAACAATAACAATAACAATAACAATAACAATAACAATAACAATAACAATAACAATAACTATAACAATAACAATAACAATAACAATAACAATAACAATAACAATAACAATAACAATAACAATAACAATAACAATAACAATAACAATAACAATAACAATAACAATAACAATAACAATAACAATAACAATAACAATAACAATAACAATAACAATAACAATAACAATAACAATAACAATAACAATACAATAACAATAACAATAACAATAACAATAACAATAACAATAACAATAACAATAACAATAACAATAACAATAACAATAACAATAACAATAACAATAACAATAACAATAACAATAACAATAACAATAACAATAACAATAACAATAACATAACAATAACAATAACAATAACAATAACAATAACAATAACAATAACAATAACAATAACAATAACAATAACAATAACAATAACAATAACAATAACAATAACAATATAACAATAACAATAACAATAACAATAACAATAACAATAACAATAACAATAACAATAACAATAACAATAACAATAACAATAACAATAACAATAACAATAACAATAACAATAACAATAACAATGCAATAACAATAACAATAACAATAACAATAACAATAACAATAACAATAACAATAACAATAACAATAACAATAACAATAACAATAACAATAACAATAACAATAACAATAACAATAACAATAACAATAACAATAACAATAACAATAACAATAACAATAACAATAACAATAACAATAACAATACAATAACAATAACAATAACAATAACAATAACAATAACAATAACAATAACAATAACAATAACAATAACAATAACAATAACAATAACAATAACAATAACAATAACATAACAATAACAATAACAATAACAATAACAATAACAATAACAATAACAATAACAATAACAATAACAATAACAATAACAATAACAATAACAATAACAATAACAATAACAATAACAATAACAATAACAATAACAATAACAATAACAATAACAATAACAATAACAATAACAATAACAATAACAATAACAATAACAATAACAATAACAATAACAATAACAATAACAATAACAATAACATAACAATAACAATAACAATAACAATAACAATAACAATAACAATAACAATAACAATAACAATAACAATAACAATAACAATAACAATAACAATAACAATAACAATAACAATAACAATAACAATAACAATAACAATAACAATAACAATAACAATAACAATAACAATAACAATAACAATAACAATAACAATAACAATAACAATAACAATAACAATAACAATAACAATAACAATAACAATAACAATAACAATAACAATAACAATAACAATAACAATAACAATAACAATAACAATAACAATAACAATAACAATAACAATAACAATAACAATAACAATAACAATAACAATAACAATAACAATAACAATAACAATAACAATAACAATAACAATAACAATAACAATAACAATAACAATAACAATAACAATAACAATAACAATAACAATAACAATAACAATAACAATAACAATAACAATAACAATAACAATAACAATAACAATAACAATAATAACAATAACAATAACAATAACAATAACAATAACATAACAATAACAATAACAATAACAATAACAATAACAATAACAATAACAATAACAATAACAATAACAATAACAATAACAATAACAATAACAATAACAATAACAATACAATAACAATAACAATAACAATAACAATAACAATAACAATAACAATAACAATAACAATAACAATAACAATACAATAACAATAACAATAACAATAACAATAACAATAACAATAACAATAACAATAACAATAACAATAACAATAACAATAACAATAACAATAACAATAACAATAACAATAACAATAACAATAACAATAACAATAACAATAACAATAACAATAACAATAACAATAACAATAACAATAACAATAACAATAACAATAACAATAACAATAACAATAACAATAACAATAACAATAACAATAACAATAACAATAACAATAACAATAACAATAACAATAACAATAACAATAACAATAACAATAACAATAACAATAACAATAACAATAACAATAACAATAACAATAACAATAACAATAACAATAACAATAACAATAACAATAACAATAACAATAACAATAACAATAACAATAACAACATAACAATAACAATAACAATAACAATAACAATAACATAACAATAACAATAACAATAACAATAACAATAACAATACAATAACAATAACAATAACAATAACAATAACAATAACAATAACAATAACATAACAATAACAATAACAATAACAATAACAATAACAATAACAATAACAATAACAATAACAATAACAATAACAATAACAATAACAATAACAATAACAATAACAATAACAATAACAATAACAATAACAATAACAATAACAATAACAATAACAATAACAATACAATAACATAACAATAACAATAACAATAACAATAACAATAACAATAACAATAACAATAACAATAACAATAACAATAACAATAACAATAACAATAACAATACAATAACAATAACAATAACAATAACAATAACAATAACAATAACAATAACAATAACAATAACAATAACAATAACAATAACAATAACAATAACAATAACAATAACAATAACAATAACAATAACAATAACAATAACAATAACAATAACAATAACAATAACAATAACAATAACAATAACAATAACAATAACAATAACAATAACAATAACAATAACAATAACAATAACAATACAATAACAATAACAATAACAATAACAATAACAATAACAATAACAATAACAATAACAATAACAATAACAATAACAATAACAATAACAATAACAATAACATTACAATAACAATAACAATAACAATAACAATAACAATAACAATAACAATAACAATAACAATAACAATAACAATAACAATAACAATAACAATAACAATAACAATAACAATAACAATAACAATAACAATAACAATAACAATAACAATAACAATAACAATAACAATAACAATAACAATAACAATAACAATAACAATAACAATAACAATAACAATAACAATAACAATAACAATAACAATAACAATAACAATAACAATAACAATAACAATAACAATAACAATAACAATAACAATAACAATAACAATACAATAACAATAACAATAACAATAACAATAACAATAACAATAACAATAACAATAACAATAACAATAACAATAACAATAACAATAACAATCACAATAACAATAACAATAACAATAACAATAACAATAACAATAACAATAACAATAACAATAACAATAACAATAACAATAACAATAACAATAACAATAACAATAACAATAACAATAACAATAACAATAACAATAACAATAACAATAACAATAACAATAACAATAACAATAACAATAACAATAACAATAACAATAACAATAACAATAACAATAACAATAACAATAACAATAACAATAACAATAACAATAACAATAACAATAACAATAACAATAACAATAACAATAACAATAACAATAACAATAACAATAACAATAACAATAACAATAACAATAACAATAACAATAACAATAACAATAACAATAACAATAACAATAACAATAACAATAACAATAACAATAACAATAACAATAACAATAACAATAACAATAACAATAACAATAACAATAACAATAACAATAACAATAACAATAACAATAACAATAACAATAACAATAACAATAACAATAACAATAACAATAACAATAACAATAACAATAACAATAACAATAACAATAACAATAACAATAACAATAACAATAACAATAACAATAACAATAACAATAACAATAACAATAACAATAACAATAACAATAACAATAACAATAACAATAACAATAACAATAACAATAACAATAACAATAACAATAACAATAACAATAACAATAACGATAACAATAACAATAACAATAACAATAACAATAACAATAACAATAACAATAACAATAACAATAACAATAACAATAACAATAACAATAACAATAACAATAACAATAACAATAACAATAACAATAACAATAACAATAACAATAACAATAACAATAACAATAACAATAACAATAACAATAACAATAACAATAACAATAACAATAACAATAACAATAACAATAACAATAACAATAACAATAACAATAACAATAACAATAACAATAACAATAACAATAACAATAACAATAACAATAACAATAACAATAACAATAACAATAACAATAACAATAACAATAACAATAACAATAACAATAACAATAACAATAACAATAACAATAACAATAACAATAACAATAACAATAACAATAACAATAACAATAACAATAACAATAACAATAACAATAACAATAACAATAACAATAACAATAACAATAACAATAACAATAACAATAACAATAACAATAACAATAACAATAACAATAACAATAACAATAACAATAACAATAACAATAACAATAACAATAACAATAACAATAACAATAACAATAACAATAACAATAACAATAACAATAACAATAACAATAACAATAACAATAACAATAACAATAACAATAACAATAACAATAACAATAACAATAACAATAACAATAACAATAACAATAACAATAACAATAACAATAACAATAACAATAACAATAACAATAACAATAACAATAACAATAACAATAACAATAACAATAACAATAACAATAACAATAACAATAACAATAACAATAACAATAACAATAACAATAACAATAACAATAACAATAACAATAACAATAACAATAACAATAACAATAACAATAACAATAACAATAACAATAACAATAACAATAACAATAACAATAACAATAACAATAACAATAACAATAACAATAACAATAACAATAACAATAACAATAACAATAACAATAACAATAACAATAACAATAACAATAACAATAACAATAACAATAACAATAACAATAACAATAACAATAACAATAACAATAACAATAACAATAACAATAACAATAACAATAACAATAACAATAACAATAACAATAACAATAACAATAACAATAACAATAACAATAACAATAACAATAACAATAACAATAACAATAACAATAACAATAACAATAACAATAACAATAACAATAACAATAACAATAACAATAACAATAACAATAACAATAACAATAACAATAACAATAACAATAACAATAACAATAACAATAACAATAACAATAACAATAACAATAACAATAACAATAACAATAACAATAACAATAACAATAACAATAACAATAACAATAACAATAACAATAACAATAACAATAACAATAACAATAACAATAACAATAACAATAACAATAACAATAACAATAACAATAACAATAACAATAACAATAACAATAACAATAACAATAACAATAACAATAACAATAACAATAACAATAACAATAACAATAACAATAACAATAACAATAACAATAACAATAACAATAACAATAACAATAACAATAACAATAACAATAACAATAACAATAACAATAACAATAACAATAACAATAACAATAACAATAACAATAACAATAACAATAACAATAACAATAACAATAACAATAACAATAACAATAACAATAACAATAACAATAACAATAACAATAACAATAACAATAACAATAACAATAACAATAACAATAACAATAACAATAACAATAACAATAACAATAACAATAACAATAACAATAACAATAACAATAACAATAACAATAACAATAACAATAACAATAACAATAACAATAACAATAACAATAACAATAACAATAACAATAACAATAACAATAACAATAACAATAACAATAACAATAACAATAACAATAACAATAACAATAACAATAACAATAACAATAACAATAACAATAACAATAACAATAACAATAACAATAACAATAACAATAACAATAACAATAACAATAACAATAACAATAACAATAACAATAACAATAACAATAACAATAACAATAACAATAACAATAACAATAACAATAACAATAACAATAACAATAACAATAACAATAACAATAACAATAACAATAACAATAACAATAACAATAACAATAACAATAACAATAACAATAACAATAACAATAACAATAACAATAACAATAACAATAACAATAACAATAACAATAACAATAACAATAACAATAACAATAACAATAACAATAACAATAACAATAACAATAACAATAACAATAACAATAACAATAACAATAACAATAACAATAACAATAACAATAACAATAACAATAACAATAACAATAACAATAACAATAACAATAACAATAACAATAACAATAACAATAACAATAACAATAACAATAACAATAACAATAACAATAACAATAACAATAACAATAACAATAACAATAACAATAACAATAACAATAACAATAACAATAACAATAACAATAACAATAACAATAACAATAACAATAACAATAACAATAACAATAACAATAACAATAACAATAACAATAACAATAACAATAACAATAACAATAACAATAACAATAACAATAACAATAACAATAACAATAACAATAACAATAACAATAACAATAACAATAACAATAACAATAACAATAACAATAACAATAACAATAACAATAACAATAACAATAACAATAACAATAACAATAACAATAACAATAACAATAACAATAACAATAACAATAACAATAACAATAACAATAACAATAACAATAACAATAACAATAACAATAACAATAACAATAACAATAACAATAACAATAACAATAACAATAACAATAACAATAACAATAACAATAACAATAACAAAGTAACGGATTTCTGATCCTTGAAGTTCAAAAAATATAATTTTCTGGGACTCGACACTGTCCCAATTAAACACACGAATTCAGTTTTGTATAATAGTATAATATATTTGGTGCGACTGCACTCTACAAAGTTAACAATAAGAATGAATACAAAAATGAATATAATTCTCTATCAAGCTTAATCAATATAATATTAAGTGCTGATATTGCAATTGAAGTTCTAATATTGCAATTGAAGTTCCCATGCAACCTCGAACATTCACCTGGAATCGGATTTCCCGGTGGGAACGCATTGACTTTATTGGACGGAAGCTCGTGTGCTTCGTTGGCATTTTATATGCTGGGTCAATGCCTGCTCGTGTTAACTGCCGCCCCTTTAAATATCTGCGTCCCGCAGATCATTCGTTGAACATTGAGTGCAACAACCTTTTCCTTCCTTGATGTCATTGGTCCCTCGGGTAGGTCGAAGTGCTGGCATTGGTTTTCCACGGAACGACAAGCGAAGCTCTGGGATGTTAGCTTTCCCATAGATTTTTTTCCAGAGTAAAAAGATGAAAGCTACGACTGTTAGGAGTAAGCAGATTTCTGTAAACATAAAAGAGTTAAGATTCTTTTTAACGTTATTAATTAGTTCTATATTTTTGGTGCTGAGATCATGCACGTATTCCAAATTTGGTTTGATCCTGTCGATTGTTATGTTTGCCAGGACAGGTGGAAGCGCTTGGGGACTCAAAACTGACTTACTGTTATACGTCTTATCCTTTATTCGAACCATCTCGTTGTCTAGCTGGATCAGGTAGGTACCTTCTAAAGGAATAGAGGAGTTTTTATTAAAAATAGAGCCATTGAAATTCGTAAGGAAAACTGTATTTTCTCCGATCATTTCTATGATTTCTTCGTTTGTCGTTTTGTAGTTGCATAATGCATTTCCACCCTTAAGAAGTCTAGGAATGCAAGAGTTTTCGGGGAGTTTTTTAAGTATGTTCTCGTTACACACCGAGGTGTTACCTATGTTATCACAATCTTCATTTAACCCGTAAGTTGCGTCATGGCTTAGTAATAGTCTGGAGTAGTCTAAGTCAACTTGTTTGTTGTTTCTAATCGCTGCATGAACGGTGATTAGGTGGTGAACCTTAGGGTCAATTTTCGGTATAGATAGTATGTAAAGGAGCAATGTACCATTACAATATACAGAAGGTCGTCCGTATTCGACAGCTTCTACAACATTTTGGTAAGGTAGAGTTTCGAGTTCGTTCACTATGGTATTAATTTCTTCTGAGTCCAAAAGATTACTATTGACGATACCGTTCTTGGCCATTTGGCAGGCTCTTATTATCTCATTAACTCCTTCCTTTAAAATAAGTATCTTATCGAGTAAGTCATGTCTGAGTTTGTCTGTCTCTGTTTTTTGAATAGCGTTATTATAGCGTTCGATTAGTTTATTAAGTTTCTCCGTTACTTCCTGAGTCTTGTCAAACAATTTCCTGTTGATAACGTATTGTCGGTTATTGTTTTCTGTGATCTTTGTCTGTTCTTTTAAAAGATTGTCCCAGTCAGTTGCGTCTGGAGAACCACCTATCCATTTCCAGGCAGTTCCTATCCAATTCACTGACCTAACCTGCCTCATTTTCGTGTCTCTTAATTCATTTATCCTTTGTTTGATCTGAGTTATGTGATAGTTCAGAATAGGCCGCATTTCTTCGTCCTTTAAATGTTTAAACGTAAGTCGTTCGGTTTCCTGTACAAGCGTGTCGTATTTGTTCAAGTCGATTACATGTATGAGTTTAAAAACTCCGCTTGCTATCCAGGCGTTTGTCTCTTTAATCGTTACCACCGGTGATTCGTAAGCGAATATATGCAAGGTCTGCATGGGAGTGAAAAGAACTACTAATCTGTAATGTATATGTAATCAATATTTATTAAGCACAGTTTTATAAAATTTCTTAAAATCTAAATTATAGAATATAAATTTAGTATATATTTTTTGTACGTATACGAATGTACAATTGCACGTATGCAAATCAATTGTTCTTATTACAATTTTGTAATTCAATTAATGTTGTACTCTCTTTACATTAGTTTCTTTCTTTTTGTATTGATAAATGATTTTTCATTTTTGTGATGCCTGATGAGTTAGCTCTCCATTAAATTTTCGGGGTAGTCACTGGATCGGAAGGTTCGTATTGTTCCGCTTTGGCTTGTAAGGTTAAATTTTGAAACAGCCTACTAGGGTACGAGGGCCAACACCACCATTATTACGTTTAAGTAATTTTTTAGTGAACCTTGTTTCGTGAGGCTAACTCCTAGGCATATTTGAACATTTTTTTTTTTTTTTTTTTTTTTTTTTTTTTTTTTTTTTTTTTTTGCATACAAGGCCTGGGCCCACTCTTCTTTTTTCTTTTTTTTTTTTTCTTTCTTTTTTTTCCCTTTTAAGGGGGCAAAGAAGATCAATTTTTTTTTTATTTACCGAATGTTTTTGAGGTGAGCTTTAT
The DNA here is from genome assembly GCA_920104205.1 of Eupeodes latifasciatus. Classification (NCBI taxonomy): domain Eukaryota; kingdom Metazoa; phylum Arthropoda; class Insecta; order Diptera; family Syrphidae; genus Eupeodes; species Eupeodes latifasciatus. Next base: position 9,556 of record CAKKTC010000392.1, read on the forward strand.
GGATTTTTTTTCCACTTTCTGTCGTTACAGTAACCTTGTTGTCTTTGGCTACAATTTCTTTTCTATATAAAGGCTTGTTTTTACTTTTAATGCCTTTTGTAGCCACATAAACGACTTCACCCCTTTTATACTTTTTGGGAACCACTCTCTTCAGATTTCTTCTAGCATTCCTAGCATCCATATTTTTCCTAATAATCCCCCTAAGGTCGTTATTAATCTTTTGACGTATGTTTAAAAGGCTTTGATAGTTAATCCTCTGTGACCTATTAAAGAATACATCTGATGGTTTCTTATTTGTCACAGAGTGTATGGTGTTATTATAACGATCAACGGCCACGTACACGAGTTCTTTGACACTCAGATCCTTATATTCCTCTCTGAGGCACCTGTAATGTGTGCCCTACCTCACCTACGAATCTATGTGGGATATTGAAAGGCTTCCCCAAGCCGAAAAAGGTGATGGCTGAAGAGCCGATCTGCTTTCAAAGTTTAGAGTAAAAAAACAAGGCTGAAGAGCCGAATTAGGTCTTTTCACTTCCAAACTGAAAGTGAATTTATTCAGTCAAACTTAAGCTATTTATACAAAAATAATCTACTTACACACTAACATCTTAAGCCTATATCAAATACATATAATCACTTAAACATAGAAATATTTTATATAAACATAAACATATTTTGTATTCCGAATTCTATGGGAAATTTATGACAACGGAACCAGGCAGCATACTTGCTATGTCATCAAATAGATATTCGATTATCCAATGTGCATAGCCCTTCTAATACAATGCACAAATGTATCTAAATACATCCAGTCATATGCACTACACAGTATGCAGTACATTGAACCTCAGCGAGTAGGTAGATACACTTGACCAAAGTAATCTGAAGCGTCGCGTCCCGTCGTCGTCAATGGCATTGAAATTATTACTTAATATTTTAGTGCATGAGGGTGATATTCTTGACCATGAATGAAATGCGAGTGCATTATTAAAAATAGAAAAGTAATGCGAGTGCATTTAAAATATAGGTCGGCTATTGTAAAGCGTAGTGTGGATTTAAGTCAATGACCGGAATTAAATGTATAATGAAGTGGTCGCTAGTGTGATTCCTTCACACCACCCTTCCTGGGGAAAAAGGAGAAATCATGACATATCTTGATTTCTTCTTTTAAGCGACACTAACTTGTGTTATAGGAATATTCTTTTTTTTTCGTTCGGAATCAAATTTCTTCTTTTTTTTTTTAACATTATTTTCTTCTATAATGTATTTTAATAGTACATACTTAGTTTGTATTATTACTTACGTATATAATATAATACATTTTTTTTTTTTTTTTTTTTTACATTCATTCATACAAGTAACTTATTTTATTCTTCTTATATTCTATTTTTATTTATTCATACAACTTACTTATTTTATTCTTCTTATATTCTATTTCTTATTTATTCATACAACTTACTTATTTTATTCTTCTTATATTTTAGTTGCGTTTTATTTATTGCTAAACAATATAATTTATTTAAATCCTATGGCGCCTTATTAAAAATTAAATGAAGTAGTTATCATATATTATTATTTACATTTTTTTTTTTTTTTAAGTTAAATGAAATAGTTATCTTGTATATACATACATATATTATTATTTACATTCTTTCCCCTTTTTTTTTTTAGACTTTGATTTAATTATTGATTATATAAAAGTTAAATACATGTAAAATGGTTTTAGTCTATTCTTGTGTACTGTCATTCTTTTGTTATCGTATTGGATATCACAATTTATACCATTTTGAGACAAAACTTCGTATGGTCCTATAAATATTGGATCTAATTTCTTTCTGGATTCGTTTCTTAATAAAACTAAACTTCCTTTTTCAAAACTACTACTCTTTGTTTGTCCCTCTTTATCATATCTATCTTTCCTAATGTTTTTCTTCTTTATAAGCGTTTCTCGGGCATCTCTGTGGGCAACTTGTAATTTATGTTTAAGGTCAATTACGTAATCGTCATAATTGTACACCGGTTCCATTTGTTTTGTCAGATTTTTGGGTAAGCTACATTGCTTTCCGAATATCAACTCGAATGGTGTGTAACCCGTTTCTGAGTGTACGGAAGTGTTATAACAGAAAACGTAATATGGCAACCAAGTACTCCAGTCCGTGTGTTTTTCTGAGACGTAACTTCTAAGATATGCTCCTAAAACCTTATGTGAATTTTCTAAAGCTCCTATGCTCTCATGATGGTACGCTGTAGATTGTAATTGTTCTATTCTCAAAAGCTTACAGATACTTTTGAAAACCTGGTTTATAAATTCGGTTCCCTGATCAGATGCTATTGTATGTGGTACTCCGTACCTTAGAATAAAACCTTCTACTAGAGCTTTAGCTACCGTGCTTGATTCTTTATTGGGGAGTGGTATAGCTTCGATAAACTTGGTAAGCTCATCTTGAATGGTGAGTATGTATTTAGATCCATCTTCAGATTCTTCTAAAGGTCCTACTAAGTCTATAAATATTTTGTCAAAACCTGATTCGGCTGTTGATGTGATAGTCATTGGTTGTTTCTTCGGTTGGATATATTTGTTTCGTTGACATACGGGGCAGTGCTTAACGAATGTCGTCACATCGTTTTGCATTCCTGTCCAAAAGTATTTTTTCTTTATATTTTGAATCATACGGTTTATACCTGCATGTCCACTGGTCGGAAGTATGTGAAAGTCGTTTAGTATTAATTTCTTCTTACAAGGATCGGTAATTTCAATAACATTATCTATGAGGTATACCTTTATATTACTTTCTTTAAACATTTCTCCTAATATATTTTTTAATTCATTAATTTTATATTCTCGACGGCCGTCCGAGAGTTTCTTTATTTCATTTTTAGTAATATATATTTTCTTAATTGATTTGGGTCCGCAGAGTTTTTGCACATCCCTCGACAATATTTTGCCAAATAATGTCGATTGGGTTGTAGTGCTGTCCTTGGACTTTTTTTAGGAGTAAACTATTCCCTTTTGGAATATACGCCAAAACTTTGTTTGGTCCTATAATTATGTCGTCCTTGAAATTAACTAAATCTTCCGAAAAATTGTCAACGATTTTTAATTCAATAACTTTTAGTCCACTTTCGGGTGGTTTGAGAAGTTCGGTTATCCTTTGTTCATTGGTTTGTATCTTATTATTTTTAGGTGTATTTTCATCTTTATTTTCTACTTTCGACTGGGCTCTTGTTACTACACAGATGTATAATTGTTTTAATTCTTCAGACTCTACTTTAATGCGACTGAGCGCGTCAGCGGTACAGTTATCTTTTCCGGGTGAATATTCTACGTAAAAATTGTATTCTTCTAATAATAGTCTGAACTTAGTCAGTCTACTACTAGGTTCTTTTAGTGAGAACAAGTACACTAGGGGTCTGTGGTCTGTCAAGATTTTGAACTTTCTTCCGCACAAGTACGGCCGATAGTGTTTTACTGCGTTTAACATATTTTTCATTATTTATTATTTTTTTTAACATTGTTTATACATTGGATTTTTTTTTGTTTTTTTTTTATTTAAAGTTGAGTGAAACTAAGAAATAAAGAAAAAAAATAACATATTTATATATTTATAAATGTAGGATGTAATTAAATTGCATGAATTTATTTAATATATATTTTATTTTGTCAAAATTTACAAACTTATCGAGGATAGAGGTTTTTGTTTTTAATTTTATTTTCCTTGTTTATAATAATTGTAAAAATGTAACTAAAATTATTAGTTAAATACAGTTTATTTCCTTTAGGAAGAATTATTATTTTGTTTATATAATTTTTTTTTCACCTATCTTTAATGTTTACAAATCAAAATTTGTAATGAAGTTAACAAAAAAAAAAAAACTTAAATATACCTATACTAATTGTTTGTTTTATGAACAAAAATAATAAAATTATTTATTATTTATTATATTTTTCGTTATAATTCATCTTATATAGCTGCTGCTAGGCATTGCTGTCGATTATGGCCGCTGATGGCCTAACGAACGGGCCACCAACTGCTTGAACCGGCAACGGCTCTTGTTTCTCGCGTTTTCGCCGCATCTTGCTCCAGAGCTCGTGGCAATCCTGCCTTGTCGGCAATTCTGGAGTTGGCATTTGCTCTGGGAAGACATTCTTAAGCCATGGCGATTTGAGCGCATCTTTGGCTGTTATCCGCTTGTCGGGATTTAGCTCAAGCATTTTATCGAGTAAATTTAACGCAGGTGTTGGCATAAATTCGAATTCTTCGCGTAACCCTCGGAGATGGAGATTTTTTTGTTTGCTCCTCTTTAAATATTCCTCGATGGTTAGAGGCTTGGGTCCAGCTGTCTTTGGCGTGGGCACGTATACGGGTGCCCCAATCGTGGGTTGTCCGGGAGTATAAGGACAATCCAATGCTGCGAAGAGCTCGTCTAAAGCCTCCTTCTGATATTGATCTGACATTGGTGCTTCCAAACGTGGCACCTTATATTTATTGGATTTAATAATGAATTCAAGAAATTCAAGAAATTCAACCAACTGATAGCTTCTCCTGGCAAGATCGCCATGTAATGTGTGCCCTACCTCACCTACGAATCTATGTGGGATATTGAAAGGCTTCCCCAAGCCGAAAAAGGTGATGGCTGAAGAGCCGATCTGCTTTCAAAGTTTAGAGTAAAAAAACAAGGCTGAAGAGCCGAATTAGGTCTTTTCACTTCCAAACTGAAAGTGAATTTATTCAGTCAAACTTAAGCTATTTATACAAAAATAATCTACTTACACACTAACATCTTAAGCCTATATCAAATACATATAATCACTTAAACATAGAAATATTTTATATAAACATAAACATATTTTGTATTCCGAATTCTATGGGAAATTTATGACAACGGAACCAGGCAGCATACTTGCTATGTCATCAAATAGATATTCGATTATCCAATGTGCATAGCCCTTCTAATACAATGCACAAATGTATCTAAATACATCCAGTCATATGCACTACACAGTATGCAGTACATTGAACCTCAGCGAGTAGGTAGATACACTTGACCAAAGTAATCTGAAGCGTCGCGTCCCGTCGTCGTCAATGGCATTGAAATTATTACTTAATATTTTAGTGCATGAGGGTGATATTCTTGACCATGAATGAAATGCGAGTGCATTATTAAAAATAGAAAAGTAATGCGAGTGCATTTAAAATATAGGTCGGCTATTGTAAAGCGTAGTGTGGATTTAAGTCAATGACCGGAATTAAATGTATAATGAAGTGGTCGCTAGTGTGATTCCTTCACACACCTGTATATTTCTAGAACCGTGGAATGTACCCGTTCTATTTGGCCGTTAACTTCGCTTCTGTGTGATGGGGTGAGATACAGTTTTATTCCCAGATTTTTTACTAAATTAAGGACAATAGGGCTAAGGAACCCTTTCTCATTGTCAGCGACAAGAGTGAGAGGAGCTGTAAAAAAGTGTACCATTTTTATGATCTTTGACCTAATAGTAATTGCGGACCTATCTTTAAGATAAAAAAATTTTGAAAATTTTGAAAACTTGTCCACAACCGTAATAAATTTTTTGTCCTGAATTTCCATTATATCCATATGAATTATTTCACATGGATATCTTGGAACAGGTGTTGGTTGCAATTCGGGGTTATTTGGATGCCTATCGTACTTGTTACGGTTGCAAACGTCACACGAGGCAGCATACTTCCTTATGCTCGCCATCATTTGGGGAAAATAATATTTTTCTAATATTTGTTCCTTATTTTCCCGTGGAGCTCGGTGAGCCCATCGGTGCTCGTTTTCAATTATAGAAAACTTTCGCTCCTCGTTAGCGACGTCTTCGACTAGCCTTTGTGTTACTCTTATTTTGTATTTTTCAAAATTTTCTAGATATATATTTTGTAACATCCAGAGGTATTCCTCGGGAATTTTTATACCATTGATAACATTTGGATTGAGATTTTCTCTTAACGCCTCCCTTAATTTATCTTCATCTAATTTCTTAAAGGAGATATAATAGCGATAGAATCCAGGGTGTGGTTCCTCGTGGGAACACATGTCAAGACGGGCGATTTTGAAAACTAGTTGGTTTCTAAAAACATTAAGTGGAACTTCAACATGTGGTATTAGATCTGTACCATCTTGGTTAGCACTATGCATGGTACAAGATTCTTCGGTTTCAGATAGGGATAGTTCACGCAATCCTTCATCAGCAGTTGCAGTCAGTATGTTGTCTGTCACGTCACTTTGTCCCTCGTATGCCGTTTCTGTACTTGTATGTGTGTTAGCTGTGTCTGTTCGAGAAGAAGAGGAGCTTGAACCTGAAAGGTTATTGACTTGCGTTGGAAGCCTCGAGAGAGCATCAGCCACAAAGTTTGATTTACCAGGTGTGTAAATCAACTCGTAGTTATATTCCTCGATTCTGGCCTTCCAACGTTTGAGCTTTGCATTATAGTTTCTGTTACTAAGGGTGTAGGTCAGGGGCTGGTGATCAGTGTATATCCTGATCTTCTTAGCTCCGTATAGGTAATTCCTCAAATTGTCCAGTGCCCAAACTATGGCACGAAGCTCTTTCTCGTTTGTTGCATAGCCCTCTTCTGTTCTACTAAGCGAACGAGAAATGAATGAAATTGGCCTATCCTTACCAGGTTCACCTTGGGATAGTACGGCGCCAATAGCATAGTCGGAGGCGTCTGTCGTCAAATTAAAGGGTTTGTCGAAGTCAGGGAAGGCTAACACTTCTGCTGAGGTGAGAAGTTTTTTTAAAGTTTGGAATGCTTTTAATCCTTCGTCATTAAGTTCAATGGCAACTTTCTTGGATTGGTTGGCTTTTACTTGTGATAATTCCCCACGAGTCATATTCGTTAGAGGTTTCGCAATTTTGGCGTAGTCTCGAATAAATCGTCTATAGTAAGACGTAAGGCCAAGAAAGCTCTTCAGTTCCTTCAGTGTATTTGGTGGAAGGATAGCTTCGATAGCCCTTACTTTATCTGGGTTAGGGAGGATGCCGTCTGATGTCACCAAGAATCCTAAAAATTCGACACTATCGTTTAGAAAATGAGTCTTTTCGAGGTTAACCTTAAGACCAGCTTCGTGGAGTTTTGAGAAGATGGTCTCTATATCCTTAAGATGGTCTTCTATCGTCTTGCTGTAAATGATAATATCGTCAATGTAGACGTAGCAGATCTTCCCAATCAGCTCCTTTAGAACGTCGTCTATCATACGTTGAAAAATGGCTGGAGCATTTTTCAGTCCGAATGGCAGCCTAAGGAACTCGAACTTGCCATTCATCGTGGAGAAGGCGGTTTTAGGGATATCTTTCTCATGCATAGCAATCTGATGGAATCCCGAGGTGAGGTCTAAAGTGGTGAAAAACTTAGCATCACCAAGACTGGCAAGTGTGTTGTTTATATCAGGGATAGGATAAGTATCTGAAACAGTGACGGCATTGAGGCGTTTGAAATCTATCACCATTCTGTATTGTTTTTCTCCGTTTGGTTTGTCCTTCTTCGGCACAACCCAAATAGGAGAATTATAGGGACTTTTGGAGGGTCGAATAATTTTTTCGGCCAGGAGTTCGTTTATTTGCTTTTCCACCTCTTCTCTCATACCGGCAGGATAGGGATAACTTTTAGTATAAATTGGTTCGTCTACACTTGTACGAATTTCGGCTCTCACATTTGTTCTTATCTTCTCGTTTTTAACTGGACCGAAAAGGTCTTCAAATTTTGTACATATAGATTCAAGTTTTAATTTAAATGATTCGGGCACGCTTTTGTTAAGTATGGTCAAATTATTGACCATGTCTGAAGTTTTGTTTTTTAGAGGGATTTTTATCTTTGAATTGATTATTAGTTCATTTTTGTCTCTATCTATAATCGCTCGAAGGTCTTTAAGGGTATCGTCGCCGATTATTCCATCGAATGATTGTAAGGTTGGGAGGATAAAGAAGGTTACTTCTAAATCGCAGCCAACAAAGGCAAAGAATTTACCAGAGATTTTGTTTTTTACCAAGATCTTTCCCGCAGGACTACTGATATGAAAAGGGTTTTTGACAGGATGGGGTACAGGTACTAAGTTTGGTCTAATAAAATTTTTATTTGCACCCGTATCGACAAGGAAGTGTAGAATTTTTCCGTCCCGCGTACCATACTCTATATATGGTACGCTGGAAACGAGGCTTCTGTCATAAAATTTTCCTCAGCGGGGGTTGTTGTATTCGAACAGCTTGGTTCTTCTATAGCTCCAGGTGCGCCCGCAACCATATGGTTGAGACGCTGTTGCTTCCGCTGGTAGCCTTCGGAACTGCTTCCTCGTTTAAATGGATTGCTGGTACTAGGCCGATTCATGTAATCGACATTTCTTGTTTGTTCCGACCCCAGTTCCATTTTAACTGGGGGCTTTGGTCCTGTTGGGTGTTGATAATATTTGGAGTTATAACTTGGACCAAATGTATTTTGTTTGAATTGTGCAGATCCACCCCTACCGTTACCGAATCTGTTAGGATACCTGTTAAAGTTTCTTGTTGGCAGTGAAGGTTTCTTTTCCACACCAAAGTCATAGGATACTGGAGCGGAAACGGTGTTAGGCGCCTGGACGTGCACTGAACTATTTCTTAGAGTAATGTTTTGCATATCAAGACACGTAGTGTAGGCTTCCGGGAGAGATTTCGGCTTCTGTATCATCAAAAGTCTCGATAAATCTCCGCTAAGACCCCTGACGAACACATCTAGGGCCCTGTCGCGGTACGTCCCAATGAGAGCGTTGGCAGTCTCCACCGAATAGGTCTCAGTGCGAATCTTATTAATTATGAGGGAGAATTGATGATTTACGTTCGCGTAGAAATCATCAACTCTCAGACTTCCTTGCTTCAGTTGGTTTAACTGATGCTCAAGGGTACGTATATCCCTTTTATCCGCGTAATGGAGGGAAAGGATTTTCTTTATTTCCGTCCAGTTGTTGTCGAAAACGTTATACGACACAAGGGCCGAGTCAGCCTTACCGCGAATTTTTTGGCGTATATGCTGAAGGATGGCCCTGTATAGAGGCTTACTACGAACAATCTCGTAGTCCTTCAGCACGGTTTCCACGCAATGCACCCATGATACATATTGAACGGGATTACCGTCAAAAACTTGTATCTCCTTGACTGGGTCAGGGAGCTTAGAGATTTCTCTAAGCTCGTTCTCATTGCTTGGTCCACGGAGTGGCTCGACGGTCAAGTCGGGTTGGGTATCGCTAGCGACGACGCTAGGTGTATTATCCTCAACCGATTTTATTTTATCCCTAATGGAACCTAACTGTTCTAGTATTTGTTTTATTGTTTCTTGTGTGCCCCCCTGTTCTAGCACAACAATCCTAGTTTCGAACCCTCTTAATTGGTCAAGAACAGTGTTCATTGCCCCTGTAAGATGGGTGATGGATACCTGAAGTTCTTCCATTATTCTAATTCAATAGAGTAGTTCCCCCAAAAGCAAAAAATTTTTATCGTAATCAAAATAATATATATATATATATTTTTTCTTTTTTTTTCTTCTCTCCCCCTTGTACAACTTTGGTTTATATTATATATGTAAGTATATATTTCTTTAGAAATTTTGTAATTTGCTTTTTTCTTTTCCTTTATAGGAAATTGCCTCTATTAATTGTTATAATATGTGTATGTACTTTTGTTCGATTCAATTTGAATTTCAGAAAATCTTTATTATTATTTTTTTTTTTTTATTTTAATTAAATATATGTATTTTGTATATATATATGTATGTAACGAGTAAGTATATGTACTTTTTTATATTCAATTCGTTAAATAAATTTAGTTAAATAAATATAGGTGTAAATGACACAAAATGTTATAATTTTTACCACTTATTCTTACATGACAAATGACAGTATCTTTTCCTTAAAGTTGTGTTTCAAAGTTGATTCTTAAAGTTGATTTTTAGAGTTGGTTTTTAAAGTTGATCTTTACAGTTGATTTTAGCCTTCACCTTCCTATATTTAGGTATTTGCCTCTCGGATATTTCAGCACAGAGTAATAGTTTCATAAATGTTATTCCACGATTATAGTTTTGTGTACTTTTTGTTTAATTAATTCTTCGTGATTTTATTTCACTTTTGCTTCTTTGTAACTTTGCTAGAAAATATTCACTTTTTCTAGATTATTATTTGTTCTGATCACATTCACTTCAATTTATATATATTTTTTCCTTTTCTAGATTATTATTTGTTCTGATCACATTCACTTCAATTTATATGTACATATATATTTTTTCCTATTTTACGTAAGAAAAGATTCACTTTTTCCAGGATAATTTTAGTATATAATAATTATTTTACAGGACGGTCGTGTCCCTGCTCGGGCGCCAGTAACGGATTTCTGATCCTTGAAGTTCAAAAAATATAATTTTCTGGGACTCGACACTGTCCCAATTAAACACACGAATTCAGTTTTGTATAATAGTATAATATATTTGGTGCGACTGCACTCTACAAAGTTAACAATAAGAATGAATACAAAAATGAATATAATTCTCTATCAAGCTTAATCAATATAATATTAAGTGCTGATATTGCAATTGAAGTTCTAATATTGCAATTGAAGTTCCCATGCAACCTCGAACATTCACCTGGAATCGGATTTCCCGGTGGGAACGCATTGACTTTATTGGACGGAAGCTCGTGTGCTTCGTTGGCATTTTATATGCTGGGTCAATGCCTGCTCGTGTTAACTACAATAACAATAACAATAACAATAACAATAACAATAACAATAACAATAACAATAACAATAACAATAACAATAACAATAACAATAACAATAACAATAACAATAACAATAACAATAACAATAACAATAACAATAACAATAACAATAACAATAACAATAACAATAACAATAACAATAACAATAACAATAACAATAACAATAACAATAACAATAACAATAACAATAACAATAACAATAACAATAACAATAACAATAACAATAACAATAACAATAACAATAACAATAACAATAACAATAACAATAACAATAACAATAACAATAACAATAACAATAACAATAACAATAACAATAACAATAACAATAACAATAACAATAACAATAACAATAACAATAACAATAACAATAACAATAACAATAACAATAACAATAACAATAACAATAACAATAACAATAACAATAACAATAACAATAACAATAACAATAACAATAACAATAACAATAACAATAACAATAACAATCACAATAACAATAACAATAACAATAACAATAACAATAACAATAACAATAACAATAACAATAACAATAACAATAACAATAACAATAACAATAACAATAACAATAACAATAACAATAACAATAACAATAACAATAACAATAACAATAACAATAACAATAACAATAACAATAACAATAACAATAACAATAACAATAACAATAACAATAACAATAACAATAACAATAACAATAACAATAACAATAACAATAACAATAACAATAACAATAACAATAACAATAACAATAACAATAACAATAACAATAACAATAACAATAACAATAACAATAACAATAACAATAACAATAACAATAACAATAACAATAACAGTAACAATAACAATAACAATAACAATAACAATAACAATAACAATAACAATAACAATAACAATAACAATAACAATAACAATAACAATAACAATAACAATAACAATAACAATAACAATAACAATAACAATAACAATAACAATAACAATAACAATAACAATAACAATAACAATAACAATAACAATAACAATAACAATAACAATAACAATAACAATAACAATAACAATAACAATAACAATAACAATAACAATAACAATAACAAAAAAAATATTTTAATATATTTAAAAAAAAAAA
>CAKKTC010000393.1:0-21059 GCA_920104205.1 Eupeodes latifasciatus
AATTTTTTTAAATTATTAAAATTAATTCTTTAAAATTATAAACATATCGCTAATTATGACAATGCTACAAAAAAAAAAAAAACAATATCAATCCCTTAATGCAACAGAGTGTACAATATTTTTCGTGATCCCATCTTTCGCCAATACAAACAAACTGGATGGATTGCCACTCGAGAGCATGCCACGTATAATATTGTCCCTGTGAAAAACATGAGGTGCAAATCTAAGTCGCAGACAAACATCGTTTGGCCTTGAGACTTATTGATAGTCACTGCAAATGCCAATCTAATTGGAAATTAAAGGCGTTTGAATTGAATTGGCACATCTGTGGGTTTAATAGGGATTCGCGGTGATGATATATTTTCACCTCGGAATTTGCCATTTAGAATTATGGCTTCGATAGCATTTTTCATTAATTTTTTAATTACTAATCGCGTGCCGTTGGCGGTTGGACAACCGTGGTGGGTTCAAATTACGAAACAAAATTACCGGAGATCCAATCTTCAGTTGTAAATTATGCGGTGGCATACCTGGTAAATCCAGTGAGTTCAAAAACTCAGTTGGATAATTTACAGCTTGGGTAGCATCACAAACTGTATCAACAGATTTGTATGACACAAGTATCCTGATAACAAATGTTGTATCTTGAGATTTAATTCGTTGACATCCACATTTTTTGCTGCTAAAATTGCTCTTTCTGCCAGCCACTCATGATTTGTATATTGTCTGTGTACATCGGGAAATATCTGGTCAATGAGAGCATCTTGTGAATCAATAATCGTGCAGAAATCGCCCGGTAATTTTATGCATCCAGTTTCATCTGTAGTAACTTTTTCGTAGCCTATATCTAACAGTTATTTTGAGAATGTTTCAGCGGATGGATCTTGAAGCATTTGAACATGCATATTTACTTTCAGTCGTACTTTTTGCAACACTACGCGCGCCGCCGCCGCAGTGGCGATGATTTTAAGCTGATCTCATCAGCGTACGTGGAACTCGGAATAAAGGGAAGTCTTTGTCTGGAATCACCTAACAGGAGTAACAGAGTGCCGCCAAATAGTCTGTCGTTGTTTTTTAAAACTTTCAATGTCCTGTTCAACGCCTCAAGTGAATGTTTGTGTGCCATAGTGCATTCATCCCAGATGATAATTTTACACTGTTTCAGCACTGTGGTCATGGATGATTGTTTTTTATATTGCACACCGCGTCTGGATTATTTTGAATATGTAGTTGCAGTTTAAATACTGAATGAGCTGTTCTGTCTCCATCCAATAAAGTTGCCGTAATCTCAGAAGATGCAACAGCCAATGCGATACCATTATTTGATCGTATTTTAGCAAGAATTAGCGAAATAAGGAATGTTTTGCCAGTTCCACCTGGTGCAAAAAAAAAAAAAGAATCCACCTTGTCCTGCCGAAATTGGGAGCATGATGTGGTCATAAATGGTTCTTTGTTCTTCATTCATTAGTGGGACATTGCGAGCAACAATCGCTGCCATTTCTACAGTATTGTATTGTAGATCAAGATTCAATTCAGTGTCTATTAAATCAGATGCATTTCGATCTGGTGAATGCATACCGAAATGACTGAGTGGTTGGCAATAATAACGCAAAGATCCTCAATACCAATCAATGCTTCATTGTACATAGCGTCACTAAATATTATCGTAAGATCGTTGCACCGTGTATGATGTTGATGCAATTAAACCATAGCACTTAGGAATATAAAAAATAGATAAAAACCTATTCTCAGACCTACCGAATGTATATGCAAAATTTCATTAAAATTCGTTAAGCCATTTCGGAGGAGTATGGCAACTAACACTGTGACAGGAGAATTTTATATAGATATTAGAAGATTGAACATTTTTTTTTCGAAATTTGATATCTCAAAGTCTTAATTTTTTTACTAAATTTAAATGTTAAACTTATATTAATACGCTCTAAGCAAGTGCATACCAAAAATGCATTTTTTGTTGTTTAATGAGCGCACTCTCAAAGGGATTTCAGATATCCTTACTATGCCAAAATTCATTAGGAAAAGGAGACAAGTTTATAAAGGAGTTGTCGGTTTGGGTTTTGAACTTTTGAACATTGCAAATAATAATAAGCATTCCTGAAAGCACGAGTATAACGGTTGAATTGCTTGAGTGGAGAATGCAACTGGCTATTTTACTATAGTTAAAATAATGTCATAATGCGGCATCGCGTATGTAGTCCTTCCATAAGAGGCGATTACCGAAAACTTGCGAACATTTTGAGTTTTTCAGTCTCCTTGAAGCAAGTGCCACTCATAGATAGTGACAAAGGTGATAAATTTTTGTAATGATAGCAAAATAAAAATGTGCTGATGATGATGATTTTCTTATTTTAAAATCTTTCCTTTAGTTTTATTAGTGCCTTATCATAGTTGTCGTCTTCTATTTTTAGGCCTTGAATTGGAGTAATGGCGGATTGACTAAGCTTCGAAAAAAGGCAGCAAAATTTTGCTTGCTAAGAAAGCTTAGGATGGTCGTGCCCCAGGGATATAAAGCGATTGTACCAAACTGTCCACTAAGTCACCGGAAAATGAAGGAAGTTTAATTATTGGTAGCTTTGTTGAATTATTTGCATGGGAATTTGATTGGGATGACAGAGAAATACATATGTACATCTTTTTTTCCTCTAAATATTAAACTTATATTCTTTATAGTATCGTATTATTAAAATGTTTCAGATGTAAGACAAATGTATAGTAATATCACTGAATTGTAAAATGAGCGGTTACTTTTTCTTTAAGACTGTTTTGCTAAATAAAATGTATCTATACTACATTTCTTCGTATGTAGAACGCTCTGGATTGGAGACTTCATCGTGATCGTTTTCCTCAATTTTCACCTGTACTGCATTAAAGGCTTTTAAGGAAGCATCTAAAGCTTCTACACGAACTTGCAGATCAGGCAAAGTAATTGAAGACGGATTGTTCTTAGTTTGGAGAGGGAATGTGTTTGATCTGTCGATTTGATCGATCGCCACAAGTCGTCGAACTTTAAGAGCAGCGTTGCTGTTTGTCCCCTAAAGGGGCCATTTGGCCCCTTTTTTGCGTTCGATCCCCGTGGCCCCGACTTTTTTAGAAATTGCCCAATTGGCCCCTTTTTACGATTTTACTAGTAATAAAATAATTTTCAAGGATAAATTAAAATATTTTTTATCTTATCCACTCTTTAAGTAAATTAATTAAAAATCGGTAACGAAGTTTCATACTCAACTTGAACAGAACTCTGTCGGTTTATACTCCGAAAAAATTCATACTGGACGCTGTCTTTTTATACTTCGAAAAAATACTAAAAAGAATAGATATTAATGATGAAAAACTTTCGATATTGCACTTTCTAGATCCCAAAGTTGTCAAAAAAAATCTTGAATTTAACTATGTACAGTTAGTTTCCAGTTTTCCAAACCTGGTATTCAATTCAGGAAAATACATTGAGGAATACAAAACCTTGAAATAAAATCCGAGGATAAGGCTTTTCAAAGCACATTTCAAATCAATGATATTGAAGAATTCTGGTATGAAATAGGGAAATGTAAAAACAATTTAGATGAATTTATGTTTCCAAATGTATACAACTTTGTCACAAACATTTTTACTCTACCCCATAGCAGTGCCTCTGCCAAAAGAGTTTTTTCAAAGCTGACCCTTATTAAAAATCAGTTGACGAATAGACTGAATGTGAAAACGTGCAATTCGATGATGTCAGCTCTTAATTTAATTGAAAACAAAAATAAGTTGGAAAATTGGGTTCCAAAAAAAAATCTTGTTTATTTATACAGAAAGACAATATTAAAAAAATGAAAGACTTAACTTCCATTAATTTATTTATGTATTTGTTGTTATTAACAACTGACTTGTTGTTACTGTTTTGTTTTTTAAATGAATTTAAGTTTTTATTTTAATGTTATTGAAATAAAATTGTTTTTTTAAGTTTTTGAATACATTTTTGTTTTACTCCTGAATACAGTTTTGTTTTATTTGTACTTTTTTTCTATGGTGTCTAATTTTCGTATGTTGGCCCCTTTTTTTGTGTCGGCAACACTGCCGGAAAGTATACATTTAAGTCTTCATTGACGTTTTACCATTGAACTTATTTTCAAAACAAAAACATAGAATTATTTATAGGACGATACAGTTTCAAATAGAAAGTTAAATTGTTAAATTTATAAATCATGATGATAACCAAAAATACAAAAGTCAATTTACATTATGTTAAAAGAGTATTTAAGACTCAACAGTAGGTACAAGGCATAGTTATACATTCCGCAACAAAAACATGCTAAGTTTATATAAAATGTTTAAATTGCAAGAAATAAATTAAAAAATGATCATTGATCATCATAATCAAATGATCGAAATGAAAACCATCCAAAACAATTCCACCAGCTGACCTCTATTATGTATCTTTGTACTCTACTCGTATTACTATTAGTGAGCGCAGACTTCACTTATTAATGAGCGAAGAGCTCTTGCGATTATTATATTTTGGCTTAAGTATGGTACTTAACGTTAAATTAGCAGTAAATATTTTGTATAACAATTAAGAAATTTAAATATGTGAATTTATTTTTTGATCAAGGTTTTTGGGTAGGTAATTAAGTAATTTAAAGATTATGCATAGTTTAGAATAAAAAAGAAGAAAATTGAAAACAGCACCATTTGTATCTAATGTTTCTGTTGTGGACTTTATTGAACATTTCCTAAATTGGATGTTTTTTTTTTTCTTTTTTTACCGCGATTTTTAGTACTAACAATGTGTTACCACCATGGGCCAAGAAAATCAATAAATGGCTTTATTAATGTAATACCATACATATGTGGGTAGTCGTCGTCGCCTTAAGCTATGTCTCTCAAAAATGTATGAAATAATTAGGTGCATAACTAGTGATACTAAGACTTTTTAAATTTTGAAATGAAAATGTTGGTATTTCTCGAGGCCCCTAAGATCTAAATAAAAGGTTTTAAGAGATATGTTTGTGCGTGCGTGTGAACGTTCGGTATACCTTATTTCGTCGTCAATATCTAAAGAACAAATAAATTTCGTTGTATAGATAATAACATCAAAAGTGAAAAATTTGGTTGACCCGCAATAGTTTTGTTTCTTCTTTTAAGTTAATAACGAATCCCACGTTCTTCGATTCTATTTGCAACACAAATATATGGCCCGCAGAGACTTTAATCAAAGAATTTACACAGAGTCAAAAACAAGGTGTTTCTTTGAAAACCAAGTCAAAAAACTTAACAGGCTTGCGCTCTTCTACCAAAACGTAAGGGGACTTCGTAGCAAGACTGCTGACATTTTCCTTAACTCCCAATCATTTCCACATGACGTATTCGTTTTGACAGAAACTTGGCTTAATTCAAGCTTTTCCGACACAGAACTTTTTAGTCAAGAGTTCGAAGTTTACAGAAACGATCGTCATGTTGGTAATGCAAAGGATTTAGGTGGAGGTGTTCTCATAGCGGTAAATAATACATATTTCTCTTCTTCTGTATCTTTTCCATTTGTATTATCAATTGAACTGGTATGTGTAAAGATAATGGTACAGACTAAGACTATTTTCATTTTAAACGTCTACATTCCTCCAAAGAGTTTGGAGTCTGTTTATAGCGAACTCTCCTTGGCATTAGACTTTATTATCAGTTTGTCCTGCTCTGACACCAATATCTTACTTCTAGGTGACTTTAATTTACCACACATTGATTGGATTCCATCGGAAGACGAATCTTGCCTTAAAGCCTCTCTATCTTCTTCACAATTGGAACTATCTTTTCTCGATAAAATCCTTTTTACTGACTTACAGCAAACTAGCTGTATTAAAAACTCAAAAAATCGAATTCTCGATTTAGTCTTTTCTTCTGACGCTATTAGTACTCTTGTTCTAGAATCTAGATCAGGAATTACTAATATTGATAAATATCACCCCCCCTTGGACATTTTTCTTGACTTAAGTAATCACCTTACTGAACACAGTAATTCCTTTGATTGCTTATATAATTTTGACTTCAGAAAAGCTAATTTCCATTTGTTGTCTGAAGATTTAACCATGTCTGGAATTGCTGATAATGTAGCATTTTCTAATATTGACGAAGCAGTTTCAAATTTCTATAAGATCTTTAATAATTGTTTAGAAAAAAATGTACCTTTAAAGAAATCAAGAAATACAAACTTTAGCCACCCTTGGTACACGAAAGAATTGCGTTTACTGCGTAACAAAAGAAATAAGGCATGGAAAACTTATCTCAAAACTCTGTCTCCAATCAATTTCTCTTTTTATGTTGAACTTTTTAACGAATTTAAGTCTCTTTCAAATTATTTATATGCTTTTTATGTTACTGATATGGGCACCTCTTTGAAAGAGAATCCTAAAAAATTTTGGAAACTTGTAAATTTAAAGAAAAAATCAGATGGCTTTCCAGTTAACTTCACTTACAAGAATCTTTCTTTAAATAAAACTGTTGATATCTGTAACGCTTTCGCAACAAATTTCCGTGAATCTTTTGTTAATAACCCTCAAGAAATTGATAAAGTATATTTTCATAATCTTCACTCTTTTTCGCAAACTAGCTGTAGTCACATCCCTGTGCTACAGAGTACGGTACTTGATCTTTTATCCGCGTTGAATGATGACTGCTCAGCCGGTCCCGATGGTATTCCCGCGATAATATTAAAAAAGTGTAGTAATGCTTTAGTTGAACCTCTTACGTTCTTATTCAAACTTTCTCTAAAAACAGGCAAATTTCCCAGTATATGGAAGAAGTCTTTTCTTACACCAATTTTCAAGAAGGGTAACAAGGCGGATATAACAAACTACAGGCCCATTGCAAAGCTTTCTTGCATACCTAAATTGTTTGAACAAGTTGTTTGTGAAAGTGTAGCATTTTTTAGTAAAAATCTCATTTGCGAACAGCAACATGGTTTTGTGAAAAAAAGATCAACCGTTACTAATCTCCTCACATTCTCAAACATTTGTTCAAACGCTTTAGAACAAGGTTATGAAGTTGACTGTATATACACTGACTTTTCCAAAGCTTTTGACCAACTTAGCCACGGAATTATTTTATTTAAACTTAAAGCTCTTGGTTTTCCACCATTTTTTTTAGCTTGGATCAAATCATACCTTGAAAACAGATCTTATGAGGTAAAATTTAGAAATTGTCATTCTGAACCTTTTGTTGCTCAATCTGGTGTTCCCCAGGGAAGCCATCTTGGCCCTTTTCTATTCATCCTGTCTATAAACGACGTATCGTCTTGTCTACGCTCAAGTGATGTTCTTATTTTTGCTGATGACATGAAAATTTTTAAGATAATAAAGTCCACCCAAGATCGCATCCTTTTACAAGCCGACATTGATAGTTTCACATTCTGGTGTGGGAAAAATAGCCTTTCACTCAACCCTTTAAAATGCCAGACGATAACTTTTACAAAAAAACGAATCGGTAGTGTATTTGATTATTGTATATCTCAGCAAAAACTCTGTCGCGTCTCAACATTTAAAGATTTAGGTGTTCATTTCTGTTCAAACTTAGAATTTACACATCACATTAATTTTATTGTTAATAAAGCAAGTTCTATGCTTGGTTTTATAAAACGCTGGGCAAAGGAGTTCAATGATCCCTATGTTACTCTTTCTTTGTACAATTGTCATGTTCGTCCTCATCTTGAATATGCTTCGCAGGTATGGACTCCCTATTACGAAATTCATAAGAAACGTATTGAATCAATTCAACATAATTTCATTCGCTTCGCCTTAAAGGGTCTTCCGTGGGAAGATCCTTATAATCTGCCTCCCTATGAACATCGTATTCAGCTTCTTCAATTGCAAACTCTCCATCAAAGGCGTGTTAATAATGATTTAATATTTTTTCATCAACTTATTAATGGTGAAATTGATGCACCTTATTTGCTGTCTTGTATACATTTAAATTACCGAGGGGGAACTCATCACCTACGTACTTTTGACTTTATACATATTGACTTCCATAGAACTAACTATGGGAAGAATAAAGCATTAAGTCGAATGAGCATTTTATATAACTTAAACTGTTCATCGATAGATTTAAATTTAAATAAGGTGGGATTAAAATCATTGTTTAGAACCAGTGCTCCACTATCGTAATCGTCTTTATTATATTTTTTGTTGTTCTGTAATATTTCATGTTTCATGTTAATTATGTTTTGTATTTTGTGCGTGTGTTAGGCTTTAATTGTATTATTATCTTGCTAACAACTAACACATGCACTAATGATGAGCCTCTAATCGTAGTGTGACGCTTGCTGTAAGCTAACTACTTTCTGAAAATTCTGAAGTGTAAAAAAAAAAAAAAAAAAAAAAAATATCACCCGAAATAATAACTTTAACGACTTCAATTCAAATTTGTATAACATATTGTGACGTGAATTGCGTGAAAACATGTTATACCTCAATAAGAACTGTAAAATATAATAACAAAAAATGATAGTACATACTTCCCTTCCATAACAATTTTATACATCAAGGATAATGTTCTTGACATCTGATGCAATTTTTAGAACCAAAGTTGTTGTTTACCAAAAATAAAACCTAAGCAAATACTACTTAAATTTGGTAAAAACTAATTTTCGACTCGAATATCTCGAGAATCAAGGAAGGTATTACCTTCAAAATAATTCATTCTAACATAACATAGTTTTCTTGTTTGTTTTATAAATTAGCCGCAAAATGGATATATTATGCAAAAAAAAACTATCAATAAAAGTTGTAGATCAATTTTTCAAAATTTCATTAGTAAAGTTAAAATTTAATGAAATCTTATCAGTTGAAATGTATTTTGTGTTTCTTGACTCAGATATTGACTTTCAAATCTAAGAGCTAACCTAGTTTTGAATTTACTTACATATGTATTTTGTTTTTGTAGAAATCTTTTAAAAGTTAAAGTGTAATATTTTTCATTTTTTTTTCTTGAGCTTTATAACTCTCAAGAACATTATTTTCTCTCAAAATAAGAAAAAGATATTGGCGCAAAATTCTAAAGAACCCATTGTTAAGGGTTTAACAATTTACTAGTAAGCAATTTGTAAATATTTAGCAATTTAATAAAGGAGTCCAAGATTTTAAACCTTTGGTAACTAGTAAATTGCTGATTGCCTTCTATTAAAAAACGAGCATCCAAACATGTCTTAAAAGTGAAAGTTCGTGAAAATAAACAAATCAAATACGCTTAAACGGACTTATTAGTTGGAATTCCCAACTGTTGACTTCAACATTCCATCCACTGCTCTTGCAGGAATGACCGTACAGATGTCATATAGATTTAGCAAATTGCTAAAAGTTAAAATCGTTAAAATCTAGTAAATTGCTAAAAATTTCCCAAATTGTTTACAACTTAGCGACATTGTACATAATTATCTATAAAACGACATATTAAGGATGTGTGTACGTTATTGAGTTCTTAAGTAATAGCGGTCCAAAGTTAACTTGTTCGTCAAGTTGGGAGTAGAAGGACTTTGACTTTAAATAATAATGTGATCGATTTGCAATGAAACTCGCTTTTTAGTTTAATTTTTTGGTTTAACTGTATCATGTTATTTGCTTCTATCTGAAGAGCTTATTATATTTAAATTATGAGAGTGGATTTTTCTTAAACAAATTTGAATGGTTTTTTAAGGTGGTGATATTTTGTCCAATAAGTTTCTCCTTATAAAACTATGAAGGGTTAAGGTAACATTCATGACTGATTCTATTGTTTTTTTCAAAGGACTCCAGGGTTAAAAACCAGGATCGTCCCTTTATAAAAAAAATAGAAATTCAAAGCATGAATGATATGCACAAAGTTGGGTGATTATATAGATTATTGATCATTATCAAAAAGAAGCTGGTGTGAACCCACACTGATAACTTCCCATCCTGTCTGTCGATTTGTCAATATCCTTCTTTGTGCAGTTGAGTTTTTCTAAAAAAATTAAGTAAAATTACCAACAATATTTTGCATATGATAAAATAAGTTTGATTTCAAAATCTGTTGCCTTTAACGAGATTTTTAGTCGAAAACCAAGTTTTACCAATTTTATTAGCATTTTTTAAAAGTTTCTATTTTTTATATAAGAAAATTTAGATTCGATTTTTCTAATTTTCATTACCTTATGTTAACAACAAAATTTAGCACAGAGTGAAATCATTTTGAAGTTAATACCTTCTTCACGAGATATCGAAAATCGAATATCAATTTTTACCAATTTTGCAACTGCCTGTTTGATTTTTATAAAAACTGTACTGAATCTCGAAAACAATATTTTCTATAAGATAAAATTAGTTTTAATTTTTGGAAAGATATTTGAGTCAAAAATATTTTTAAATTTCTAGTAACGTTTTGTTTAGGTTTTTAATTTTTGTAGGAACAATGTCAATTTATTTTTTCTAAAAATTGTACCTCATGTTAAAAACGTTATTCTTTGTTATATACAATTAATATTTGAGGTGACTTTTATTTTTTTTTTCAGTTTTGTTTTTATTTAAAAAAAAGCCGTTAATTTTTTTTTTGGAGAGTCATTTTTGCATCTTTTTGCAATATTATCTGTATAACAACATAAATTTGAAGTCGATATCTCCACTGGTTCTTGAGATATGGACGACGAAAAAAGGTTCCCAAACGTATGAACGTACGTACACACAGTCATCTATGTAAAAATATTTTATTTAGACTCTAGAGACCTTGAAACGTCGAGAATTGTCAACATTTTCAATTCGACAAATCGGACCGATTACAATAACTTCCTATGGGAAGTTAAAAATATGAGTGTAACGACTAAACAATTTAAAACGTTTAATAACTCTGTTCTAAATAAAATAGTGTTATTCTCAAACCACTTAAAGTACCCCTGTGGATTTATAATTGTTTTCTTTTTGTTTAATTAAATATGGTAGTTTTTTGGTAGACTACGGAGAGTTAATACATAACTTTATAAAAAATTTCAAATACTTCCCAACTTTAACTTTATCCACTCCTTAATTGAGGACAACATTAATTTACAAAGGAATAATATGTCTTCTATATGGTTTTCCAATAAGAGGTTTCATTGAATTAAAAAATGTTATTACTATAAATGGAACAAAATGTTCTTCAAAGAAGCATTAAGATTTTAATTTTTTTGGAGCAACGTGAAAGATGCCAATTGATGTCTATGCCAAAATTCAGTTTTAGAAAATTATTTTAAGAACCGTTTTAAACCTACTTACATGGTTTAAAATTTTATACAAACATATGCACAGTACATACACGAAATGAAAAGAAACTTACTCACAGCATTATTCAGTTCAACTTATTATATTTATTTAACAAAAACCATTAACTATATCAAATAATAACACTAAATTAAGCAATTCAAATCATTAAATTTTATATTCTTGAATTATATTATTATAATAGTATATATAATCGAGGATAAGCTTTTTTTACATATGTACATACATTTTTAATTCAAAATTGTGAATTTATATTCCTTGCAAATACGATTCTTAATTTAAATAAATTTCATTCATTCATTCATTAAATTCAATTAAGGATTTTTAAAGTAAAAAATTTGAATTTAAAATTTAAATAATGTCTTCTTCTTATATAAGCCTATATAATCTAGTTCTAGTATATAGTTTTCAAGCTCTTAAAACTAAGTATGGATGATTAGCAGAGATGTTACGTATCTATATTTACGAGTAAAAATCATGAAAGTATCTTATACTAAATTAAAAGGTTTTTATATGCAAATCAGATGAAATGAATTTTTTGCCTTGAATTTGTTTTGGAATAAAATTAGTCTTTTTAAGAAACAAACATCTACATCAGACATTTTTAGTGACTAACATTTTTTTTTTCGAAAATTATACGCATAAATTTAAAGCTAGTACGGATACATAATAAAACAAAAACAACAAAACACTTGAAATTAAAGATTAGCAACAAAAAAGGAAACTGACGAAAAGTGATTGGCAATAAAAATTAAAGATCAAGAACAAATAAAGAGCAATAGAGGAAGTAAGAAAAGCAGGAGAGAAAAAAGACAGAAAGGGATATAAAGAAAATGGAGGAAAATTTTAAACAACCTTTTGTTAAGGGTTTAAGAATTTACTAGTTAGCAATTTGCTAAATATTTAGCTATTTACTAAGCGAATCCAAAATTTTGAACCTTTACTAACTAGTAAATTGCTGATTGCCTTCTATTAAAAAACGAGCATCCAAACATGTCTAAAAAGTGAAAGTTCGTGAAAATAAACAAAGCAAATACGCTTAAACGGGACTCTTAATTGGAATTCCCTAAAACCACATTAGCTCAATGAACAAAATTAGATAATTTGCAAAGGTCTCCAATCTTTTTATTTACGTGCAGTAAATCGATAAGACCTTCTCATTCTTATTTTTTTATTGAATTCCTATAGCTTCTCTTAAACGTTTGTCGCATTAGGTTTTTAAAGAAAATGAAACATTTTTAAATTTGATTTAATTCGAACCATAGTTTGCAGAAGAGCACATATTTTTACTTATTACTGAACATTTAAAACAAATAGTTGTAACGTTTGTTTGTGCGGACGCAAAAATAAGAGGATACGCAGTTTCACTTCCGCAGTCTTGGCATTGCTATATTCTGACACCTCCGTAACTTCACAAAACAGACAGTTTCTCAAATACATTAGTAAACCAAAACTTCTGACTAACTGCAAGCAGAATAAATAAAATTATGTGTTTTGTTTATTAAAAGAAAGAAAAATAACATTAAGAATAAATTGTATGTTCTGGCAATGCTATACGTAAAAATATACACAAAACCAATAATTAATAACTTATGTAATTATGACTGACATAAGATATTTTTAAAAAGTTTTATAAAGCTTTAATTATAGCAACGCGTTGTTCACATTAAATTATTCTAAAGCAACTTAAAAGTCACAAGATTTATTAGAATTATGTTTACTATTGTCCTTTATTTACATAAATTTTAATTTATTCTAACAATTTAACTTAATTTTATTGGAAGGTATACAGACAGATACAATCGGAATAAAAGGAAACTTTTGGTCTGGTTTTAACAAAATGTACTTCACTAAAATGTTAGGTATGTTTCCTAACCGTTTAAACACACTTTGAAGAGTGATCTGATAAACTTTGCTGGACAGCGAAGGTATGCAGATATACATATACATATGATATTTAATGACATCTCCCACAAAGATGTGTTAATACAAAATTAAAAAAAAAAAAAAAAAAAACATTTCAATAAAATCACATCTCGAAATGGATTTTCTTCAGAAATATTTGTATAGGATCAACTTGTTTGTGCCCAACGCATTCACTTGACCTTCCAAAATAAAAAGAAGCTTCAAGAATTTGGTGTATAGGTAGACATTAGGTATAAACAATTAAAAAGTCAATGATGCTTTTGATGCTTAACCTGAGAGTCTCTGAAACAATTAAAAACTCAATTGATTTTGCTTACGCATTGCCGCCGCATATTACTCGTATCACACAGTGGACTGTATTTGTATTAGAATTAAACTAACTTACATATTACTAACATATTACTAAATATAAAGTAATTTCGTTATTATATTTTAGTTAAAATCACAAAAGCTTTCAGAAGTAAGCTTTATATTTCATATTTTGAAAAATAAAATATCTCCTTTTTGCTAACATTATTATTTTTTTTTATTTTGATTATTATATTCATTATTTAATAGATACTTTCTGAATTAAATTTAACTTAACTATTAAATACAAAACTTAATTACATTTTAATTACTTTATTGGATTCAGGACTTTAATGCTGAATGTTTGCAATTGTAATTAAAATTAAAATCGGTAACTACATTTTGAATACATATCATGTAATTTTCCCGCTTTTAATTAATAATTAAATTAGAAAATAGAATCATTACTCGTACAAACCAACTTTGCCAGTAAAGCAATAGCATTTTGCTGTTGCAATTAAAGAAATTTAATTAAGTTTAAATAATATAAATCTATAAGCCACCTTATTATAGTCTAGTCGCTCAAGGTGCTGTGTTCTCTACTATATGTACATTTATGTGCTCACTAGTATGTAATGTAATGTAATGTAATAAATCTATAAGCAAAACATATCTCGGTTTTTGAAAAATAAGATCAGCGCCATCTCCTAATTTCATGAGCTGAGAATCCACAGACTTGAGATTTTATTAGATTAACTACTAAAAATTTATAACAAATTGAAATCATTTCGTAGTGAGCCCGAGAACGACTCCAAATCCAAAATTAGAAAATCACATCAGTAAACTGACAAGTTTATGACGGATCATATTGTGTACCTACATGCTTAGAACTTTTTTTAGACCTCAAGACAATTCTAGCAATAACATAAGGTTGCGGCGAAATTTGGGACTGTTTTTAGGCTTAAGACAAATCGTACTACAAAAATGGTTTCGAAGGTGACCATATGGGAAAATAAAACCCAAATTTTATCACAAACACATTTTTTACTACGTTATTCTACGAGCTTTTCAGCGCAAGGGCGTTAAAGTGTTTTGGGTTTATATTCAGCTAGGTTCCCAAAATCGAGAGTGAAATCTTAATTGAAAATCGAGTGAAATTGTTTTTATTGTTCTATCGTTCGATAGATTTCATAATTTCGAATAATTTTCGAAATCACATCAGTTAAAAAACAATATCTCTTTAATTGTTCTAATGTTCTCTACCTTCTATTAAGATTCTTATAAAATATTAGTGTTTTTTATATTCATTTTCTTGATGCAAAAGACAGATAGCTGCCAGATTTGTGGTTCTTTGCGAGAAGCAGTTTCCAAATATCTGTTGGAAAAGACTCTGGTTTCGAAGTATAGTTTCAATATGTGTCTTGAAAGTTTTTGAAAGAACGTTGTTTTTAGTACAGAGATCACGTTTATGTCGTCTTAAATGATTTGTCTCTGCCATCAAATAGAAAGTAGAAGCTGCAAATTCTCATGAATAAAGTGGATTCTATAAAAACTTAAGGTTTATTTTTTTTTAAGAAACACTTTTACTACGTTTAAACAATTTCTTCTTGTTGAATTAAAATCACACCAACTTAATCTGGTCGAATTCAGAACTCCAATTTACATTTTGAACCGAATTAAATTTCATTTTGAATGAAAGTGAAATGTACAACCGCGCTGATAATGAGTTCTTGCAATAGCCCAGAATTATGCTGCCGTTTACTCGTATGTAGAAGGAATTAAAATTTTTGGCAGTCATGAGGAAAACACAGTTCATATAATTGTTGATAATCATGAATTTATCGGCTACCGGAAATTGGTCTAGAAGAAATAACGAAAGAATTTTGTGTGGCTTTGGTTCCTCTTAATTTGTTGCCTTTTATACAATTAACAGAAGTGGATCAACATGCTTCTTACATTTCACTATTTTACTGTTAATACGCCATGCTGTAATTAACAATTTTGATTTACAATAGTAATAATTAACTCAGAGCTTTGTAAACTGTGCCACAATACATCACTGGATTTTTTGGCCATTTTGCTTCCAGGCTTTTTTTCCAAAAGAAGTAAAAGTAAAATTTTATAGCCCCATTTGGTATAAAATTATGTAAATCATAATGTGTACCACCTTCAATAAGTTTGACGTGGTCCATGATATTTGTCCCCAAATTACCACAAATTAACCACTGTGCATCGCCGTCACCGCCGCCGCCGCCTTGCCATTCTGAAACTTGACGAACAAAAAAGTGAATGTTAAGATTGTTCCGATAAATAAGTCCAACAAATTATAAAAAATTAATAAACTAGAACCTTCCCCAAATGTTTCCTCTCGCATAGAAAGGTATAGATTTTTATTCAAATTAAGATGATTTTTTTTTTGTTTTTTTAAATTTTGACTCATTCAAATGGTGGCGATAGCACGACATCAAGCACGCGAATCGATGGCTAACGCTTAGCAAACCCATTCTTTTGATACCTAATTTATTTTTATCTTATTTTTGGCTTTGACGAAAGAATACCGCCGCCGTACACCGCTCTCACTCTTCTTCCAAAAGGCGGCATCACCAGTATGTTTATGCGGATAAGTATTAGGTGTTATGGATTGGTGATGGTGAGAATGAGTATCTTCTTCGGCATTGATTTGCTGATGATGGTTTTGGTTACTTTTGAATGCCATTATGGTGGTCCATATAAATATCATAGTGATTTTGAAAATCATTATCATTCGTCTTTAAACTTTGTGGTGATATAGAAACAGACAAGATTTTTACCAAAATGGTAGGTGATTGATATTTGCCTTTAAGTTCAGTGATCTATTTCATAACTTCATAGTTTTTGTTTAAATCTTTTTTAAAATTAATTATTTATTGTACTTTTCATAATTGTGAATAAATCCTAAAGTTTGTGTTTTGAGTATTTTTTTATGATTTATTGTGACGGACATTGGTCAAATGATAGGAAGTTTTGTAATGTTTAATGGTTAAAGTTAAAATAACAGTTTCAATTAATGTGTTACATAAACGGTGTTCATGTTTACCTGAGACATTTCAAAACAATATCACGCTTTGATTTTCCCTGCTTCCTTTATCGATTCTTCGAAGTGCAATAATTATAAATCAAAATGACAGATACTTTGGAATCATTTATTAATTAGTGTCTTAATAAAAAATTCTTAACAACTTCTTTTTGAATTCACAGAAATTCACATTGATCGTTGCTCTTGCCTTAATTGGATGCGCTGTAGCCGATGTCTCACACTTGGGCCGTCGTCCAGTGCTTGATTCAGCCACCCAAGGGCCAAATCCACAAGACATTGCAACCCCCGAACCCGAATACATTGATATCGATCTTCCAGAGCCACCACGACCAGCTCCAGTGCGTGCTCCCGTTGCTCCTCGTGCTCAAGCCCCTGTCTTCAACGCCATTCCAGCCCATCATGAACCCGCACCAGCTCATGTCTACTCACCAACCAGTGGATACCGTTACAAGCGTCCAGTCTCTTACTACAGACGCACTCAACGCCTCCGTTACTAAAAAATCTGCCATAATGTCTATTCAATCATTGTCATCAGTTTTCAGTTAAACGTCATTAACTGTTTTTGGTTGCGCAAGCTTTTCCATGTGATAAAATTATGATGGGATTAATGCGATGACCTCTTATCATAATTGAAAACATTTAAA
The DNA here is from genome assembly GCA_920104205.1 of Eupeodes latifasciatus. Lineage (NCBI taxonomy): Eukaryota > Metazoa > Arthropoda > Insecta > Diptera > Syrphidae > Eupeodes > Eupeodes latifasciatus. Next base: position 17,190 of record CAKKTC010000393.1, read on the forward strand.
CAAAGTCTAATAAATTATTTATAAATCTCAAGACACATGATTCGGCTTTAATTATTCAGTTGACGAAAATTGCATAATACTCGTACAGCAGTTTAGATGCTATTAGCATAGTTTTTGAATTTTCTACGCTTACCACCACTTCCGATAGCTGTAGCCGCAACTGTCTTCTGCAACTGTGGTCTGCTCTACGCCTTAAAAATGAAATGGCCACATTTCTCCTCCTTATTACTTAAGCTGAACTTAAGTAAGATTCATCATTAGATTTCATTTCGTTAATTATTTTAAAACTAAGCGAATGACGCTACTCAATAGATAGCGGTAAGATATTTGTATTCTCTTACACAAATCTTTAAGTGTTAATTTACTTTCTAAATTATTAATAGTTCTTGCTATGGCCTCATGCTTAGTTTGGCCTTGCAAAGACCATTTCCGCAAGAGGTGTATTTTTTGATAATTTTAGTGTGTTTGTGATGTAATGTAATACACCATCATCTAAAAGGGTTTTTAAATTGTTTTTAATGGAGCATTATTCTTCTTCACCTTCTCCAATGTTTTCTTGTAAGTTTTCTTAATTTTTTGAAGAAGTTGTTAGCCTCGAGTCTTTGATGTAAGTATTAAGTTTATTTGGTCATGGGTTAAATTACATGATGAATGAGATATTGTTACCTTGTTTTGATTATCTCTATAATAAATGGATATAAAGGTCATTTATCGATGGTATACTCGTATCTATTACATGCGCTATTACCTATTTTACATAACCAATAAAATGTTCATTAAGATAAGGGCTCTTCGACGAATTTAAAATAGGTTACAGAATAGGTACTTAACATTCATTTTCGATGTAGCAATGATTAAATTAAAATCGATTTGTTTTAAATAAAAACTTTGGTGCACTTTAAGCTCTATGAACTTATTACTATTTCAAGGCAGCTGAAATTGCGATATACGAGTAGATACTATTAAATGTATACGTCATTTCAACTGCAAATTCTAAAACAACAGAGTTGCATTTTATATCTTGCGATATCTCAATGAAACGATAAAACTTTTAAAGATTACGAGACATTTAATTTTGGGTGTGATGTTCCCATCATAAGAAGGACCACTTCTTATGATCCATTCAATGTAGACGACGAAAACCAGCAATCCCATCTTTGCCACATAGACGAATTAAAGATTGACATATCAAGCGGCTGGATATAATTTGGTTAGGAGCATGCCAGATGAATGGAGCCTTGGTATTATTGTCTCCTCAACATTACATGCAAGATATTTCCTTCTGTAATACGAGTATGTAAACGTCTAAAGCATGTCGTCAACAACCTGATATCAGTGTGACGTTACACCAGGAAATTCCACAGTCGAAAATCGGATTAATGGTTAATGAGGAAAAAACAAAGTATATGCTGTCATCAAGAGAGGACCCACAACGCCAGAATGTCACTGTTTAAACGTCACCAAAGACAGTTACATATAACTTTGAGGTAGTTAAAGACTTTGTACACCTGGGCCACATATGAACGAAGAAAATAAAACTAGCACAGCGCTGGGATCAAACGAAACATTAGGTACTCTTGCTAACCTCTGTTTCTTTTGGTTTAGAATGCAATTGAGTAGCAAATCCTAAATTGTCGCTATGTTAGACCCCTATTATCCCGGTCTTGCTATATCGTCAACTAGAAACATGGATTATAAAAAAACCGAATGAAAGTTTTAGTGTTTAGATTTTTGTTTAAAAATCAAGATTTGCCAGGAGTAAAAATACCTTATAATAGTAAAAATAATAATTATTAAAATAAAATAATAATAAATATAATAATAATAAAAATAATAATAATAATAATAATAATAATAATAATAATAATAATAATAATAATAATAATAATAATAATAATAATAATAATAATAATAATAATAATAATAATAATAATAATAATAATAGTAGTACCCGTGGCATGATGGTTAGTGCGTTGGACTGTCATGCGAGAGGTCTTGGGTTCAATCCCTGCCTGTGCCACCTTAATTAAAAAAAAAAAAAGAGTTTTCATGGGTACTGCCTCTTGCGAGGAATTGACAAATTCTCCAAGAGTAATTCTTGTCATGAAAAAGTGCTTTCTCAAATTAGCCGTTCGGATTCGGCATATAAATTGTAGGTCCCCTCCATCCCTGACAACAGTACTCGCACACAGGAATGGTTGAGAGTTGTAAGTCACTAGGCCCTGGTTCTCTACGGACTGTTGCGCCACCTAAAAAAAAAAAAAAATAATAATAATAATAATAATAATAATAATAATAATAATAATAATAATAATAATAATAATAATAATAATAATAATAATAATAATAATAATAATAATAATAATAATAATAATAATAATAATAATAATAATAATAATAATAATAATAATAATAATAATAATAATAATAATAATAATAATAATAATAATAATAATAATAATAATAATAATAATAATAATAATAATAATAATAATAATAATAATAATAATAATAATAATAATAATAATAATAATAATAATAATAATAATAATAATAATAATAATAATAATAATAATAATAATAATAATAATAATAATAATAATAATAATAATAATAATAATAATAATAATAATAATAATAATAATAATAATAATAATAATAATAATAATAATAATAATAATAATAATAATAATAATAATAATAATAATAATAATAATAATAATAATAATAATAATAAAAATAATAATAATAATAATAATAATAATAATAATAATAATAATAATAATAATAATAATAATAATAATAATAATAATAATAATAATAATAATAAAAATAATAATAATAATAATAATAATAATAATAATAATAATAATAATAATAATAATAATAATAATAATAATAATAATAATAATAATAATAATAATAATAATAATAATAATAATAATAATAATAATAATAATAATAATAATAATAATAATAATAATAATAATAATAATAATAATAATAATAATAATAATAATAATAATAATAATAATAATAATAATAATAATAATAATAATAATAATAATAATAATAATAATAATAATAATAATAATAATAATAATAATAATAATAATAATAATAATAATAATAATAATAATAATAATAATAATAATAATAATAATAATAATAATAATAATAATAATAATAATAATAATAATAATAATAATAATAATAATAATAATAATAATAATAATAATAATAATAATAATAATAATAATAATAATAATAATAATAATAATAATAATAATAATAATAATAATAATAATAATAATAATAATAATAATAATAATAATAATAATAATAATAATAATAATAATAATAATAATAATAATAATAATAATAATAATAATAATAATAATAATAATAATAATAATAATAATAATAATAATAATAATAATAATAATAATAATAATAATAATAATAATAATAATAATAATAATAATAATAATAATAATAATAATAATAATAATAATAATAATAATAATAATAATAATAATAATAATAATAATAATAATAATAATAATAATAATAATAATAATAATAATAATAATAATAATAATAATAATAATAATAATAATAATAATAATAATAATAATAATAATAATAATAATAATAATAATAATAATAATAATAATAATAATAATAATAATAATAATAATAATAATAATAATAATAATAATAATAATAATAATAATAATAATAATAATAATAATAATAATAATAATAATAATAATAATAATAATAATAATAATAATAATAATAATAATAATAATAATAATAATAATAATAATAATAATAATAATAATAATAATAATAATAATAATAATA
>CAKKTC010000394.1:0-20968 GCA_920104205.1 Eupeodes latifasciatus
GCGAATATCTCGCTTAATATGCGTCCTAGAGGGTGCAAAGTCCGGGCTTAGAGGGCAATTTTTGAAGTCCATTATTTCTCGATCTAGACCACCTAGAGGGCTGAAATTTCAGGATTGTGATCTAGGAATCATTCCCTTTCCAATGCTGTGCCTATCTTTGAATAAGACCTATTTTACAACAAGTTATGGGCAAAAATCCAAATTCAAACTTAAAATGCGAATATCTCGCTTAATATGCGTCCTAGAGGGTGAAAAGTCCGGGCTTAGAGGGCAATTTTTGAAGTCCATTATTTCTCGATCTAGACCACCTAGAGCGCTGAAATTTCAGGATTGTGATCTAGGAATCATTCCCTTTCCAATGCTGTGCCTATCTTTGACCTATTTTACAACAAGTTATGGGCAAAAATCCAAGTTCAAACTTAAAATGCGAATATCTCGCTTAATATGCGTCCTAGAGGGTGCAAAGTCCGGGCTTATAGGGCAATTTTTGAAGTCCATTATTTCTCGATCTAGACCACCTAGAGGGCTGAAATTCCCTTTCCAATGCTGTGCCTATCTTTGAATAAGACCTATTTTACAACAAGTTATGGGCAAAAATCCAAGTTCAAACTTAAAATGCGAATATCTCGCTTAATATGCGTCCTACAGGGTCCAAAGTCCGGGCTTAGATGGCAATTTTTGAAGTCCATTATTTCTCGATCTAGACCACCTAGAGGGCTGAAATTTCAGGATTGTGATCTATGAATCATCCCCTTTCCAATGCTGTGCCTATCTTTGAATAAGACCTATTCTACAACAAGTTATGGGCAAAAATCCAAGTTCAAACTTAAAATGCGAATATCTCGCTTAATATGCGTCCTAGAGGGTGCAAAGTCCGGGCTTAGAGGGCAATTTTTGAAGTCCATTATTTCTCGATCTAGACCACCTAGAGGGCTGAAATTTCAGGATTGTGATCTATGAATCATCCCCTTTCCAATGCTGTGCCTATCTTTGAATAAGACCTATTTTACAACAAGTTATGGGCAAAAATCCAAGTTCAAACTTAAAATGCCAATATCTCGCTTAATATGCGTCCTACAGGGTCCAAAGTCCGGGCTTAGAGGGCAATTTTTGAAGTCCATTATTTCTCGATCTAGACCACCTAGAGGGCTGAAATTTCAGGATTGTGATCTAGGAATCATTCCCTTTCCAATGCTGTGCCTATCTTTGAATAAGACCTATTTTACAACAAGTTATGGGCAAAAATCCAAGTTCAAACTTAAAATGCGAATATCTCGCTTAATATGCGTCCTACAGGGTCCAAAGTCCGGGCTTAGATGGCAATTTTTGAAGACCATTATTTCTCGATCTAGACCACCTACAGGGCTGAAATTCCCTTTCCAATGCTGTGCCTATCTTTGAATAAGACCTATTTTACAACAAGTTATGGGCAAAAATCCAAGTTCAAACTTAAAATGCGAATATCTCGCTTAATATGCGTCCTAGAGGGTGCAAAGTCCGGGCTTAGAGGGCAATTTTTGAAGTCCATTATTTCTCGATCTAGACCACCTAGAGGGCTGAAATTTCAGGATTGTGATCTATGAATCATTCCCTTTCCAATGCTGTGCCTATCTTTGAATAAGACCAATTTTACAACAAGTTATGGGCAAAAATCCAAGTTCAAACTTAAAATGCGAATATCTCGCTTAATATGCGTCCTAGAGGGTGCAATGTCCGGGCTTAGAGGGCAATTTTTGAAGTCCATTATTTCTCGATCTAGACCACCTAGAGGGCTGAAATTTCAGGATTGTGATCTAGGAATCATTCCCTTTCCAATGCTGTGCCTATCTTTGAAAAAGACCTATTTAACAACAAGTTATGGGCAAAAATCCAAGTTCAAACTTAAAATGCGAATATCTCGCTTAATATGCGTCCTAGAGGGTGCAAAGTCCGGGCTTAGATGGCAATTTTTGAAGTCCATTATTTCTCGATCTAGACCACCTAGAGGGCTGAAATTTCAGGATTGTGATCTATGAATCATCCCCTTTCCAATGCTGTGCCTATCTTTGAATAAGACCTATTCTACAACAAGTTATGGGCAAAAATCCAAGTTCAAACTTAAAATGCGAATATCTCGCTTAATATGCGTCCTAGAGGGTGCAAAGTCCGGGCTTAGAGGGCAATTTTTGAAGTCCATTATTTCTCGATCTAGACCACCTAGAGGGCTGAAATTTCAGGATTGTGATCTATGAATCATCCCCTTTCCAATGCTGTGCCTATCTTTGAATAAGACCTATTTTACAACAAGTTATGGGCAAAAATCCAAGTTCAAACTTAAAATGCGAATATCTCGCTTAATATGCGTCCTACAGGGTCCAAAGTCCGGGCTTAGAGGGCAATTTTTGAAGTCCATTATTTCTCGATCTAGACCACCTAGAGGGCTGAAATTTCAGGATTGTGATCTAGGAATCATTCCCTTTCCAATGCTGTGCCTATCTTTGAATAAGACCTATTTTACAACAAGTTATGGGCAAAAATCCAAGTTCAAACTTAAAATGCGAATATCTCGCTTAATATGCGTCCTACAGGGTCCAAAGTCCGGACTTAGATGGCAATTTTTGAAGTCCATTATTTCTCGATCTAGACCACCTACAGGGCTGAAATTTCAGGATTGTGATCTAGGAATCATTCCCTTTCCAATGCTGTGCCTATCTTTGAATAAGACCTATTTTACAACAAGTTATGGGCAAAAATCCAAGTTCAAACTTAAAATGCGAATATCTCGCTTAATATGCGTCCTAGAGGGTGCAAAGTCCGGGCTTAGAGGGCAATTTTTGAAGTCCATTATTTCTCGATCTAGACCACCTAGAGGGCTGAAATTTCAGGATTGTGATCTATGAATCATCCCCTTTCCAATGCTGTGCCTATCTTTGAATAAGACCTATTTTACAACAAGTTATGGGCAAAAATCCAAGTTCAAACTTAAAATGCGAATATCTCGCTTAATATGCGTCCTAGAGGGTGCAAAGTCCGGGCTTAGAGGGCAATTTTTGAAGTCCATTATTTCTCGATCTAGACCACCTAGAGGCCTGAAATTTCAGGATTGTGATCTATGAATCATTCCCTTTCCAATGCTGTGCCTACCTTTGAATAAGACCAATTTTACAACAAGTTATGGGCAAAAATCCAAGTTCAAACTTAAAATGCGAATATCTCGCTTAATATGCGTCCTAGAGGGTGCAAAGTCCGGGCTTAGAGGGCAGTTTTTGAAGTCCATTATTTCTCGATCTAGACCACCTAGAGAGCTGAAATTTCAGGATTGTGATCTAGGAATCATTCCCTTTCCAATGCTGTGCCTATCTTTGAATAAGACCTATTTTACAACAAGTTATGGGCAAAAATCCAAGTTCAAACTTAAAATGCGAATATCTCGCTTAATATGCGTCCTACGGGGTCCAAAGTCCGGGCTTAAAGGGCAATTTTTGAAGTCCATTATTTCTCGATCTAGACCACATAGAGGGCTGAAATTTCAGGATTGTGATCTATGAATCATTCCCTTTCCAATCCTGTGCCTATCTTTGAATAAGACCAATTTTACAACAAGTTATGGGCAAAAATCCAAGTTCAAACTTAAAATGCGAATATCTCGCTTAATATGCGTCCTAGAGGGTGCAAAATCCGGGCTTAGAGGGCAATTTTTGAAGCCCATTATTTCTCGATCTAGACAACCTAGAGGGCTGAAATTTCAGGGTTGTGATCTAGGAATCATTCCCTTTCCAATGCTGTGCATATCTTTGAATAAGACCTATTTTACAACAAGTTATGGGCAAAAATCCAAGTTCAAACTTAAAATGCGAATATCTCGCTTAATATGCGTCCTAGAGGGTGCAAAGTCCGGGCTTAGAGGGCAATTTTTGAAGTCCATTATTTCTCGATCTAGACCACCTAGAGGGCTGAAATTTCAGGATTGTGATCTAGGAATCATTCCCTTTCCAATGCTGTGCCTATCTTTGAATAAGACCTATTTTACAACAAGTTATGGGCAAAAATCCAAGTTCAAACTTAAAATGCGAATATCTCGCTTAATATGCGTCCTAGAGGGTGCAAAGTCCGGGCTTAGAGGGCAATTTTTGAAGTCCATTATTTCTCGATCTAGACCACCTAGAGGCCTGAAATTTCAGGATTGTGATCTATGAATCATTCCCTTTCCAATGCTGTGCCTACCTTTGAATAAGACCAATTTTACAACAAGTTATGGGCAAAAATCCAAGTTCAAACTTAAAATGCGAATATCTCGCTTAATATGCGTCCTAGAGGGTGCAAAGTCCGGGCTTAGAGGGCAGTTTTTGAAGTCCATTATTTCTCGATCTAGACCACCTAGAGAGCTGAAATTTCAGGATTGTGATCTAGGAATCATTCCCTTTCCAATGCTGTGCCTATCTTTGAATAAGACCTATTTTACAACAAGTTATGGGCAAAAATCCAAGTTCAAACTTAAAATGCGAATATCTCGCTTAATATGCGTCCTACGGGGTCCAAAGTCCGGGCTTAAAGGGCAATTTTTGAAGTCCATTATTTCTCGATCTAGACCACCTAGAGGGCTGAAATTTCAGGATTGTGATCTATGAATCATTCCCTTTCCAATCCTGTGCCTATCTTTGAATAAGACCAATTTTACAACAAGTTATGGGCAAAAATCCAAGTTCAAACTTAAAATGCGAATATCTCGCTTAATATGCGTCCTAGAGGGTGCAAAATCCGGGCTTAGAGGGCAATTTTTGAAGCCCATTATTTCTCGATCTAGACAACCTAGAGGGCTGAAATTTCAGGATTGTGATCTAGGAATCATTCCCTTTCCAATGCTGTGCATATCTTTGAATAAGACCTATTTTACAACAAGTTATGGGCAAAAATCCAAGTTCAAACTTAAAATGCGAATATCTCGCTTAATATGCGTCCTAGAGGGTGCAAAGTCCGGGCTTATAGGGCAATTTTTGAAGTCCATTATTTCTCGATCTAGACCACCTAGAGGGCTGAAATTCCCTTTCCAATGCTGTGCTTATCTTTGAATAAGACCTATTTTACAACAAGTTATGGGCAAAAATCCAAGTTCAAACTTAAAATGCGAATATCTCGCTTAATATGCGTCCTATAGGGTCCAAAGTCCGGGCTTAGATGGCAATTTTTGAAGTCCATTATTTCTCGATCTAGACCACCTAGAGGGCTGAAATTTCAGGATTGTGATCTAGGAATCATTCCCTTTCCAATGCTGTGCCTATCTTTGAATAAGACCTATTTTACAACAAGTTATGGGCAAAAATCCAAGTTCAAACTTAAAATGCGAATATCTCGCTTAATATGCGTCCTAGAGGGTGCAAAGTCCGGGCTTAGAGGGCAATTTTTGAAGTCCATTATTTCTCGATCTAGACCACCTAGAGGGCTGAAATTTCAGGATTGTGATCTAGGAATCATTCCCTTTCCAATGCTGTGCCTATCTTTGAATAAGACCTATTTTACAACAAGTTATGGGCAAAAATCCAAGTTCAAACTTAAAATGCGAATATCTCGCTTAATATGCGTCCTAGAGGGTGCAAAGTCCGGGCTTAGAGGGCAATTTTTGAAGTCCATTATTTCTCGATCTAGACCACCTAGAGGGCTGAAATTTCAGGATTGTGATCTAGGAATCATTCCCTTTCCAATGCTGTGCCTATCTTTGAATAAGACCTTTTTTACAACAAGTTATGGGCAAAAATCCAAGTTCAAACTTAAAATGCGAATATCTCGCTTAATATGCGTCCTAGAGGGTGCAAAGTCCGGGCTTAGAGGGCAATTTTTGAAGTCCATTATTTCTCGATCTAGACCACCTAGAGGGCTGAAATTTCAGGATTGTGATCTAGGAATCATTCCCTTTCCAATGCTGTGCCTATCTTTGAATAAGACCTATTTTACAACAAGTTATGGGCAAAAATCCAAGTTCAAACTTAAAATGCGAATATCTCGCTTAATATGCGTCCTACGGGGTCCAAAGTCCGGGCTTAGAGGGCAATTTTTGAAGTCCATTATTTCTCGATCTAGACCACATAGAGGGCTGAAATTTCAGGATTGTGATCTATGAATCATTCCCTTTCCAATCCTGTGCCTATCTTTGAATAAGACCAATTTTACAACAAGTTATGGGCAAAAATCCAAGTTCAAACTTAAAATGCGAATATCTCGCTTAATATGCGTCCTAGAGGGTGCAAAGTCCGGGCTTAGAGGGCAATTTTTGAAGCCCATTATTTCTCGATCTAGACAACCTAGAGGGCTGAAATTTCAGGATTGTGATCTAGGAATCATTCCCTTTCCAATGCTGTGCATATCTTTGAATAAGACCTATTTTACAACAAGTTATGGGCAAAAATCCAAGTTCAAACTTAAAATGCGAATATCTCGCTTAATATGCGTCCTAGAGGGTGCAAAGTCCGGGCTTAGAGGGCAATTTTTGAAGTCCATTATTTCTCGATCTAGACCACCTAGAGGGCTGAAATTCCCTTTCCAATGCTGTGCCTATCTTTGAATAAGACCTATTTTACAACAAGTTATGGGCAAAAATCCAAGTTCAAACTTAAAATGCGAATATCTCGCTTAATATGCGTCCTACAGGGTCCAAAGTCCGGGCTTAGATGGCAATTTTTGAAGTCCATTATTTCTCGATCTAGACCACCTAGAGGGCTGAAATTTCAGGATTGTGATCTAGGAATCATTCCCTTTCCAATGCTGTGCCTATCTTTGAATAAGACCTATTTTACAACAAGTTATGGGCAAAAATCCAAGTTCAAACTTAAAATGCGAATATCTCGCTTAATATGCGTCCTAGAGGGTGCAAAGTCCGGGCTTAGAGGGCAATTTTTGAAGTCCATTATTTCTCGATCTAGACCACCTAGAGGGCTGAAATTTCAGGATTGTGATCTAGGAATCATTCCCTTTCCAATGCTGTGCCTATCTTTGAATAAGACCTATTTTACAACAAGTTATGGGCAAAAATCCAAGTTCAAACTTAAAATGCGAATATCTCGCTTAATATGCGTCCTAGAGGGTGAAAAGTCCGGGCTTAGAGGGCAATTTTTGAAGTCCATTATTTCTCGATCTAGACCACCTAGAGCGCTGAAATTTCAGGATTGTGATCTAGGAATCATTCCCTTTCCAATGCTGTGCCTATCTTTGACCTATTTTACAACAAGTTATGGGCAAAAATCCAAGTTCAAACTTAAAATGCGAATATCTCGCTTAATATGCGTCCTAGATGGTGCAAAGTCCGGGCTTAGAGGGCAATTTTTGAAGTCCATTATTTCTCGATCTAGACCACCTAGAGGGCTGAAATTTCAGGATTGTGATCTATGAATCATTCCCTTTCCAATGCTGTGCCTATCTTTGAATAAGACTTATTTTACAACAAGTTATGGGCAAAAATCCAAGTTCAAACTTAAAATGCGAATATCTCGCTTAATATGCGTCCTAGAGGGTGCAAAGTCCGGGCTTAGAGGGCAATTTTTGAAGTCCATTATTTCTCGATCTAGACCACCTAGAGGGCTGAAATTTCAGGATTGTGATCTATGAATCATCCCCTTTCCAATGCTGTGCCTATCTTTGAATAAGACCTATTTTACAACAAGTTATGGGCAAAAATCCAAGTTCAAACTTAAAATGCGAATATCTCGCTTAATATGCGTCCTAGAGGGTGCAAAGTCCGGGCTTAGAGGGCAATTTTTGAAGTCCATTATTTCTCGATCTAGACCACCTAGAGGGCTGAAATTTCAGGATTGTGATCTAGGAATCATTCCCTTTCCAATGCTGTGCCTATCTTTGAATAAGACCTATTTTACAACAAGTTATGGGCAAAAATCCAAGTTCAAACTTAAAATGCGAATATCTCGCTTAATATGCGTCCTACAGGGTCCAAAGTCCGGGCTTAGATGGCAATTTTTGAAGTCCATTATTTCTCGATCTAGACCACCTAGAGGGCTGAAATTTCAGGATTGTGATCTATGAATCATTCCCTTTCCAATGCTGTGCCTATCTTTGAATAAGACCTATTTTACAACAAGTTATGGGCAAAAATCCAAGTTCAAACTTAAAATGCGAATATCTCGCTTAATATGCGTCCTACAGGGTCCAAAGTCCGGGCTTAGATGGCAATTTTTGAAGTCCATTATTTCTCGATCTAGACCACCTAGAGGGCTGAAATTTCAGGATTGTGATCTATGAATCATTCCCTTTCCAATGCTGTGCCTATCTTTGAATAAGACCTATTTTACAACAAGTTATGGGCAAAAATCCAAGTTCAAACTTAAAATGCGAATATCTCGCTTAATATGCGTCCTAGAGGGTGCAAAGTCCGGGCTTAGAGGGCAATTTTTGAAGTCCATTATTTCTCGATCTAGACCACCTAGAGGGCTGAAATTTCAGGATTGTGATCTAGGAATCATTCCCTTTCCAATGCTGTGCCTATCTTTGAATAAGACCTATTTTACAACAAGTTATGGGCAAAAATCCAAGTTCAAACTTAAAATGCGAATATCTCGCTTAATATGCGTCCTAGAGGGTGAAAAGTCCGGGCTTAGAGGGCAATTTTTGAAGTCCATTATTTCTCGATCTAGACCACCTAGAGCGCTGAAATTTCAGGATTGTGATCTAGGAATCATTCCCTTTCCAATGCTGTGCCTATCTTTGACCTATTTTACAACAAGTTATGGGCAAAAATCCAAGTTCAAACTTAAAATGCGAATATCTCGCTTAATATGCGTCCTAGATGGTGCAAAGTCCGGGCTTAGAGGGCAATTTTTGAAGTCCATTATTTCTCGATCTAGACCACCTAGAGGGCTGAAATTTCAGGATTGTGATCTATGAATCATTCCCTTTCCAATGCTGTGCCTATCTTTGAATAAGACTTATTTTACAACAAGTTATGGGCAAAAATCCAAGTTCAAACTTAAAATGCGAATATCTCGCTTAATATGCGTCCTAGAGGGTGCAAAGTCCGGGCTTAGAGGGCAATTTTTGAAGTCCATTATTTCTCGATCTAGACCACCTAGAGGGCTGAAATTTCAGGATTGTGATCTATGAATCATCCCCTTTCCAATGCTGTGCCTATCTTTGAATAAGACCTATTTTACAACAAGTTATGGGCAAAAATCCAAGTTCAAACTTAAAATGCGAATATCTCGCTTAATATGCGTCCTAGAGGGTGCAAAGTCCGGGCTTAGAGGGCAATTTTTGAAGTCCATTATTTCTCGATCTAGACCACCTAGAGGGCTGAAATTTCAGGATTGTGATCTAGGAATCATTCCCTTTCCAATGCTGTGCCTATCTTTGAATAAGACCTATTTTACAACAAGTTATGGGCAAAAATCCAAGTTCAAACTTAAAATGCGAATATCTCGCTTAATATGCGTCCTACGGGGTCCAAAGTCCGGGCTTAGAGGGCAATTTTTGAAGTCCATTATTTCTCGATCTAGACCACATAGAGGGCTGAAATTTCAGGATTGTGATCTATGAATCATTCCCTTTCCAATCCTGTGCCTATCTTTGAATAAGACCAATTTTACAACAAGTTATGGGCAAAAATCCAAGTTCAAACTTAAAATGCGAATATCTCGCTTAATATGCGTCCTAGAGGGTGCAAAGTCCGGGCTTAGAGGGCAATTTTTGAAGCCCATTATTTCTCGATCTAGACAACCTAGAGGGCTGAAATTTCAGGATTGTGATCTAGGAATCATTCCCTTTCCAATGCTGTGCATATCTTTGAATAAGACCTATTTTACAACAAGTTATGGGCAAAAATCCAAGTTCAAACTTAAAATGCGAATATCTCGCTTAATATGCGTCCTAGAGGGTGCAAAGTCCGGGCTTATAGGGCAATTTTTGAAGTCCATTATTTCTCGATCTAGACCACCTAGAGGGCTGAAATTCCCTTTCCAATGCTGTGCCTATCTTTGAATAAGACCTATTTTACAACAAGTTATGGGCAAAAATCCAAGTTCAAACTTAAAATGCGAATATCTCGCTTAATATGCGTCCTAGAGGGTGCAAAGTCCGGGCTTAGAGGGCAATTTTTGAAGTCCATTATTTCTCGATCTAGACCACCTAGAGGGCTGAAATTCCCTTTCCAATGCTGTGCCTATCTTTGAATAAGACCTATTTTACAACAAGTTATGGGCAAAAATCCAAGTTCAAACTTAAAATGCGAATATCTCGCTTAATATGCGTCCTACAGGGTCCAAAGTCCGGGCTTAGATGGCAATTTTTGAAGTCCATTATTTCTCGATCTAGACCACCTAGAGGGCTGAAATTTCAGGATTGTGATCTAGGAATCATTCCCTTTCCAATGCTGTGCCTATCTTTGAATAAGACCTATTTTACAACAAGTTATGGGCAAAAATCCAAGTTCAAACTTAAAATGCGAATATCTCGCTTAATATGCGTCCTAGAGGGTGCAAAGTCCGGGCTTAGAGGGCAATTTTTGAAGTCCATTATTTCTCGATCTAGACCACCTAGAGGGCTGAAATTTCAGGATTGTGATCTAGGAATCATTCCCTTTCCAATGCTGTGCCTATCTTTGAATAAGACCTATTTTACAACAAGTTATGGGCAAAAATCCAAGTTCAAACTTAAAATGCGAATATCTCGCTTAATATGCGTCCTAGAGGGTGAAAAGTCCGGGCTTAGAGGGCAATTTTTGAAGTCCATTATTTCTCGATCTAGACCACCTAGAGCGCTGAAATTTCAGGATTGTGATCTATGAATCATTCCCTTTCCAATGCTGTGCCTATCTTTGACCTATTTTACAACAAGTTATGGGCAAAAATCCAAGTTCAAACTTAAAATGCGAATATCTCGCTTAATATGCGTCCTAGATGGTGCAAAGTCCGGGCTTAGAGGGCAATTTTTGAAGTCCATTATTTCTCGATCTAGACCACCTAGAGGGCTGAAATTTCAGGATTGTGATCTATGAATCATTCCCTTTCCAATGCTGTGCCTATCTTTGAATAAGACTTATTTTACAACAAGTTATGGGCAAAAATCCAAGTTCAAACTTAAAATGCGAATATCTCGCTTAATATGCGTCCTAGAGGGTGCAAAGTCCGGGCTTAGAGGGCAATTTTTGAAGTCCATTATTTCTCGATCTAGACCACCTAGAGGGCTGAAATTTCAGGATTGTGATCTATGAATCATTCCCTTTCCAATGCTGTGCCTATCTTTGAATAAGACCAATTTTACAACAAGTTATGGGCAAAAATCCAAGTTCAAACTTAAAATGCGAATATCTCGCTTAATATGCGTCCTAGAGGGTGCAAAGTCCGGGCTTAGAGGGCAATTTTTGAAGTCCATTATTTCTCGATCTAGACCACCTAGAGGGCTGAAATTTCAGGATTGTGATCTAGGAATCATTCCCTTTCCAATGCTGTGCCTATCTTTGAAAAAGACCTATTTTACAACAAGTTATGGGCAAAAATCCAAGTTCAAACTTAAAATGCGAATATCTCGCTTAATATGCGTCCTAGAGGGTGCAAAGTCCGGGCTTAGAGGGCAATTTTTGAAGTCCATTATTTCTCGATCTAGACCACCTAGAGGGCTGAAATTTCAGGATTGTGATCTATGAATCATCCCCTTTCCAATGCTGTGCCTATCTTTGAATAAGACCTATTTTACAACAAGTTATGGGCAAAAATCCAAGTTCAAACTTAAAATGCGAATATCTCGCTTAATATGCGTCCTAGAGGGTGCAAAGTCCGGGCTTAGAGGGCAATTTTTGAAGTCCATTATTTCTCGATCTAGACCACCTAGAGGGCTGAAATTTCAGGATTGTGATCTAGGAATCATTCCCTTTCCAATGCTGTGCCTATCTTTGAATAAGACCTATTTTACAACAAGTTATGGGCAAAAATCCAAGTTCAAACTTAAAATGCGAATATCTCGCTTAATATGCGTCCTACGGGGTCCAAAGTCCGGGCTTAGAGGGCAATTTTTGAAGTCCATTATTTCTCGATCTAGACCACATAGAGGGCTGAAATTTCAGGATTGTGATCTATGAATCATTTCCTTTCCAATCCTGTGCCTATCTTTGAATAAGACCAATTTTACAACAAGTTATGGGCAAAAATCCAAGTTCAAACTTAAAATGCGAATATCTCGCTTAATATGCGTCCTAGAGGGTGCAAAGTCCGGGCTTAGAGGGCAATTTTTGAAGCCCATTATTTCTCGATCTAGACAACCTAGAGGGCTGAAATTTCAGGATTGTGATCTAGGAATCATTCCCTTTCCAATGCTGTGCATATCTTTGAATAAGACCTATTTTACAACAAGTTATGGGCAAAAATCCAAGTTCAAACTTAAAATGCGAATATCTCGCTTAATATGCGTCCTAGAGGGTGCAAAGTCCGGGCTTATAGGGCAATTTTTGAAGTCCATTATTTCTCGATCTAGACCACCTAGAGAGCTGAAATTCCCTTTCCAATGCTGTGCCTATCTTTGAATAAGACCTATTTTACAACAAGTTATGGGCAAAAATCCAAGTTCAAACTTAAAATGCGAATATCTCGCTTAATATGCGTCCTACAGGGTCCAAAGTCCGGGCTTAGATGGCAATTTTTGAAGTCCATTATTTCTCGATCTAGACCACCTAGAGGGCTGAAATTTCAGGATTGTGATCTAGGAATCATTCCCTTTCCAATGCTGTGCCTATCTTTGAATAAGACCTATTTTACAACAAGTTATGGGCAAAAATCCAAGTTCAAACTTAAAATGCGAATATCTCGCTTAATATGCGTCCTAGAGGGTGCAAAGTCCGGGCTTAGAGGGCAATTTTTGAAGTCCATTATTTCTCGATCTAGACCACCTAGAGGGCTGAAATTTCAGGATTGTGATCTAGGAATCATTCCCTTTCCAATGCTGTGCCTATCTTTGAATAAGACCTATTTTACAACAAGTTATGGGCAAAAATCCAAATTCAAACTTAAAATGCGAATATCTCGCTTAATATGCGTCCTAGAGGGTGAAAAGTCCGGGCTTAGAGGGCAATTTTTGAAGTCCATTATTTCTCGATCTAGACCACCTAGAGCGCTGAAATTTCAGGATTGTGATCTAGGAATCATTCCCTTTCCAATGCTGTGCCTATCTTTGACCTATTATACAACAAGTTATGGGCAAAAATCCAAGTTCAAACTTAAAATGCGAATATCTCGCTTAATATGCGTCCTAGATGGTGCAAAGTCCGGGCTTAGAGGGCAATTTTTGAAGTCCATTATTTCTCGATCTAGACCACCTAGAGGGCTGAAATTTCAGGATTGTGATCTATGAATCATTCCCTTTCCAATGCTGTGCCTATCTTTGAATAAGACTTATTTTACAACAAGTTATGGGCAAAAATCCAAGTTCAAACTTAAAATGCGAATATCTCGCTTAATATGCGTCCTAGAGGGTGCAAAGTCCGGGCTTAGAGGGCAATTTTTGAAGTCCATTATTTCTCGATCTAGACCACCTAGAGGGCTGAAATTTCAGGATTGTGATCTATGAATCATTCCCTTTCCAATGCTGTGCCTATCTTTGAATAAGACCAATTTTACAACAAGTTATGGGCAAAAATCCAAGTTCAAACTTAAAATGCGAATATCTCGCTTAATATGCGTCCTAGAGGGTGCAAAGTCCGGGCTTAGAGGGCAATTTTTGAAGTCCATTATTTCTCGATCTAGACCACCTAGAGGGCTGAAATTTCAGGATTGTGATCTAGGAATCATTCCCTTTCCAATGCTGTGCCTATCTTTGAAAAAGACCTATTTTACAACAAGTTATGGGCAAAAATCCAAGTTCAAACTTAAAATGCGAATATCTCGCTTAATATGCGTCCTAGAGGGTGCAAAGTCCGGGCTTAGAGGGCAATTTTTGAAGTCCATTATTTCTCGATCTAGACCACCTAGAGGGCTGAAATTTCAGGATTGTGATCTATGAATCATCCCCTTTCCAATGCTGTGCCTATCTTTGAATAAGACCTATTTTACAACAAGTTATGGGCAAAAATCCAAGTTCAAACTTAAAATGCGAATATCTCGCTTAATATGCGTCCTACAGGGTCCAAAGTCCGGGCTTAGAGGGCAATTTTTGAAGTCCATTATTTCTCGATCTAGACCACCTAGAGGGCTGAAATTTCAGGATTGTGATCTAGGAATCATTCCCTTTCCAATGCTGTGCCTATCTTTGAATAAGACCTATTTTACAACAAGTTATGGGCAAAAATCCAAGTTCAAACTTAAAATGCGAATATCTCGCTTAATATGCGTCCTACAGGGTCCAAAGTCCGGGCTTAGATGGCAATTTTTGAAGTCCATTATTTCTCGATCTAGACCACCTACAGGGCTGAAATTTCAGGATTGTGATCTAGGAATCATTCCCTTTCCAATGCTGTGCCTATCTTTGAATAAGACCAATTTTACAACAAGTTATGGGCAAAACTCCAAGTTCAAACTTAAAATGCGAATATCTCGCTTAATATGCGTCCTACAGGGTCCAAAGTCCGGGCTTAGATGGCAATTTTTGAAGTCCATTATTTCTCGATCTAGACCACCTACAGGGCTGAAATTTCAGGATTGTGATCTAGGAATCATTCCCTTTCCAATGCTGTGCCTATCTTTGAATAAGACCTATTTTACAACAAGTTATGGGCAAAAATCCAAGTTCAAACTTAAAATGCGAATATCTCGCTTAATATGCGTCCTAGAGGGTGCAAAGTCCGGGCTTAGAGGGCAATTTTTGAAGTCCATTATTTCTCGATCTAGACCACCTAGAGGGCTGAAATTTCAGGATTGTGATCTATGAATCATCCCCTTTCCAATGCTGTGCCTATCTTTGAATAAGACCTATTTTACAACAAGTTATGGGCAAAAATCCAAGTTCAAACTTAAAATGCGAATATCTCGCTTAATATGCGTCCTAGAGGGTGCAAAGTCCGGGCTTAGAGGGCAATTTTTGAAGTCCATTATTTCTCGATCTAGACCACCTAGAGGCCTGAAATTTCAGGATTGTGATCTATGAATCATTCCCTTTCCAATGCTGTGCCTACCTTTGAATAAGACCAATTTTACAACAAGTTATGGGCAAAAATCCAAGTTCAAACTTAAAATGCGAATATCGCGCTTAATATGCGTCCTAGAGGGTGCAAAGTCCGGGCTTAGAGGGCAGTTTTTGAAGTCCATTATTTCTCGATCTAGACCACCTAGAGAGCTGAAATTTCAGGATTGTGATCTAGGAATCATTCCCTTTCCAATGCTGTGCCTATCTTTGAATAAGGCCTATTTTACAACAAGTTATGGGCAAAAATCCAAGTTCAAACTTAAAATGCGAATATCTCGCTTAATATGCGTCCTACAGGGTCCAAAGTCCGGGCTTAGAGGGCAATTTTTGAAGTCCATTATTTCTCGATCTAGACCACCTAGAGGGCTGAAATTTCAGGATTGTGATCTATGAATCATCCCCTTTCCAATGCTGTGCCTATCTTTGAATAAGACCTATTCTACAACAAGTTATGGGCAAAAATCCAAGTTCAAACTTAAAATGCGAATATCTCGCTTAATATGCGTCCTACAGGGTCCAAAGTCCGGGCTTAGATGTCAATTTTTGAAGTCCATTATTTCTCGATCTAGACCACCTAGAGGGCTGAAATTTCAGGATTGTGATCTATGAATCATCCCCTTTCCAATGCTGTGCCTATCTTTGAATAAGACCTATTTTACAACAAGTTATGGGCAAAAATCCAAGTTCAAACTTAAAATGCGAATATCTCGCTTAATATGCGTCCTACAGGGTCCAAAGTCCGGGCTTAGAGGGCAATTTTTGAAGTCCATTATTTCTCGATCTAGACCACCTAGAGGGCTGAAATTTCAGGATTGTGATCTAGGAATCATTCCCTTTCCAATGCTGTGCCTATCTTTGAATAAGACCTATTTTACAACAAGTTATGGGCAAAAATCCAAGTTCAAACTTAAAATGCGAATATCTCGCTTAATATGCGTCCTACAGGGTCCAAAGTCCGGGCTTAGAGGGCAATTTTTGAAGTCCATTATTTCTCGATCTAGACCACCTAGAGGGCTGAAATTTCAGGATTGTGATCTAGGAATCATTCCCTTTCCAATGCTGTGCCTATCTTTGAATAAGACCTATTTTACAACAAGTTATGGGCAAAAATCCAAGTTCAAACTTAAAATGCGAATATCTCGCTTAATATGCGTCCTACAGGGTCCAAAGTCCGGGCTTAGATGGCAATTTTTGAAGTCCATTATTTCTCGATCTAGACCACCTACAGGGCTGAAATTTCAGGATTGTGATCTAGGAATCATTCCCTTTCCAATGCTGTGCCTATCTTTGAATAAGACCTATTTTACAACAAGTTATGGGCAAAACTCCAAGTTCAAACTTAAAATGCGAATATCTCGCTTAATATGCGTCCTACAGGGTCCAAAGTCCGGGCTTAGATGGCAATTTTTGAAGTCCATTATTTCTCGATCTAGACCACCTACAGGGCTGAAATTTCAGGATTGTGATCTAGGAATCATTCCCTTTCCAATGCTGTGCCTATCTTTGAATAAGACCTATTTTACAACAAGTTATGGGCAAAAATCCAAGTTCAAACTTAAAATGCGAATATCTCGCTTAATATGCGTCCTAGAGGGTGCAAAGTCCGGGCTTAGAGGGCAATTTTTGAAGTCCATTATTTCTCGATCTAGACCACCTAGAGGGCTGAAATTTCAGGATTGTGATCTATGAATCATCCCCTTTCCAATGCTGTGCCTATCTTTGAATAAGACCTATTTTACAACAAGTTATGGGCAAAAATCCAAGTTCAAACTTAAAATGCGAATATCTCGCTTAATATGCGTCCTAGAGGGTGCAAAGTCCGGGCTTAGAGGGCAATTTTTGAAGTCCATTATTTCTCGATCTAGACCACCTAGAGGCCTGAAATTTCAGGATTGTGATCTATGAATCATTCCCTTTCCAATGCTGTGCCCACCTTTGAATAAGACCAATTTTACAACAAGTTATGGGCAAAAATCCAAGTTCAAACTTAAAATGCGAATATCGCGCTTAATATGCGTCCTAGAGGGTGCAAAGTCCGGGCTTAGAGGGCAGTTTTTGAAGTCCATTATTTCTCGATCTAGACCACCTAGAGAGCTGAAATTTCAGGATTGTGATCTAGGAATCATTCCCTTTCCAATGCTGTGCCTATCTTTGAATAAGGCCTATTTTACAACAAGTTATGGGCAAAAATCCAAGTTCAAACTTAAAATGCGAATATCTCGCTTAATATGCGTCCTACAGGGTCCAAAGTCCGGGCTTAGAGGGCAATTTTTGAAGTCCATTATTTCTCGATCTAGACCACCTAGAGGGCTGAAATTTCAGGATTGTGATCTATGAATCATCCCCTTTCCAATGCTGTGCCTATCTTTGAATAAGACCTATTCTACAACAAGTTATGGGCAAAAATCCAAGTTCAAACTTAAAATGCGAATATCTCGCTTAATATGCGTCCTAGAGGGTGCAAAGTCCGGGCTTAGAGGGCAATTTTTGAAGTCCATTATTTCTCGATCTAGACCACCTAGAGGGCTGAAATTTCAGGATTGTGATCTATGAATCATCCCCTTTCCAATGCTGTGCCTACCTTTGAATAAGACCTATTTTACAACAAGTTATGGGCAAAAATCCAAGTTCAAACTTAAAATGCGAATATCTCGCTTAATATGCGTCCTACAGGGTCCAAAGTCCGGGCTTAGAGGGCAATTTTTGAAGTCCATTATTTCTCGATCTAGACCACCTAGAGGGCTGAAATTTCAGGATTGTGATCTAGGAATCATTCCCTTTCCAATGCTGTGCCTATCTTTGAATAAGAGCTATTTTACAACAAGTTATGGGCAAAAATCCAAGTTCAAACTTAAAATGCGAATATCTCGCTTAATATGCGTCCTACAGGGTCCAAAGTCCGGGCTTAGATGGCAATTTTTGAAGTCCATTATTTCTCGATCTAGACCACCTACAGGGCTGAAATTTCAGGATTGTGATCTAGGAATCATTCCCTTTCCAATGCTGTGCCTATCTTTGAATAAGACCTATTTTACAACAAGTTATGGGCAAAAATCCAAGTTCAAACTTAAAATGCGAATATCTCGCTTAATATGCGTCCTACAGGGTCCAAAGTCCGGGCTTAGATGGCAATTTTTGAAGTCCATTATTTCTCGATCTAGACCACCTACAGGGCTGAAATTTCAGGATTGTGATCTAGGAATCATTCCCTTTCCAATGCTGTGCCTATCTTTGAATAAGACCTATTTTACAACAAGTTATGGGCAAAAATCCAAGTTCAAACTTAAAATGCGAATATCTCGCTTAATATGCGTCCTAGAGGGTGCAAAGTCCGGGCTTAGAGGGCAATTTTTGAAGTCCATTATTTCTCGATCTAGACCACCTAGAGGGCTGAAATTTCAGGATTGTGATCTATGAATCATCCCCTTCCCAATGCTGTGCCTATCTTTGAATAAGACCTATTTTACAACAAGTTATGGGCAAAAATCCAAGTTCAAACTTAAAATGCGAATATCTCGCTTAATATGCGTCCTAGAGGGTGCAAAGTCCGGGCTTAGAGGGCAATTTTTGAAGTCCATTATTTCTCGATCTAGACCACCTAGAGGGCTGAAATTTCAGGATTGTGATCTATGAATCATTCCCTTTCCAATGCTGTGCCTACCTTTGAATAAGACCAATTTTACAACAAGTTATGGGCAAAAAATCCAAGTTCAAACTTAAAATGCGAATATCTCGCTTAATATGCGTCCTAGAGGGTGCAAAGTCCGGGCTTAGAGGGCAGTTTTTGAAGTCCATTATTTCTCGATCTAGACCACCTAGAGAGCTGAAATTTCAGGATTGTGATCTAGGAATCATTCCCTTTCCAATGCTGTGCCTATCTTTGAATAAGGCCTATTTTACAACAAGTTATGGGCAAAAATCCAAGTTCAAACTTAAAATGCGAATATCTCGCTTAATATGCGTCCTACAGGGTCCAAAGTCCGGGCTTAGAGGGCAATTTTTGAAGTCCATTATTTCTCGATCTAGACCACCTAGAGGGCTGAAATTTCAGGGATTGTGATCTATGAATCATTCCCTTTCCAATGCTGTGCCTATCTTTGAATAAGACCTATTTTACAACAAGTTATGGGCAAAAATCCAAGTTCAAACTTAAAATGCGAATATCTCGCTTAATATGCGTCCTACAGGTTCCAAAGTCCGGGCTTAGATGGCAATTTTTTGAAGTCCATTATTTTCTCGATCTAGACCACCTAGAGGGCTGAAATTTCAGGATTGTGATCTATGAATCATCCCCTTTCCAATGCTGTGCCTATCTTTGAATAAGACCTATTTTACAACAAGTTATGGGCCAAAAATCCAAGTTCAAACTTAAAATGCGAATATCTCGCTTAATATGCGTCCTAGAGGGTGCAAAGTCCGGGCTTAGAGGGCAATTTTTGAAGTCCATTATTTCTCGATCTAGACCACCTAGAGGCCTGAAATTTCAGGATTGTGATCTATGAATCATTCCCTTTCCAATGCTGTGCCTACCTTTGAATAAGACCAATTTTACAACAAGTTATGGGCAAAAATCCAAGTTCAAACTTAAAATGCGAATATCTCGCTTAATATGCGTCCTAGAGGGTGCAAAGGTCCCGGGCTTAGAGGGCAGTTTTTGAAGTCCATTATTTCTCGATCTAGACCACCTAGAGGGCTGAAATTTCAGGATTGTGATCTATGAATCATCCCCTTTCCAATGCTGTGCCTATCTTTGAATAAGACCTATTTTACAACAAGTTATGGGCAAAAATCCAAGTTCAAACTTAAAATGCGAATATCTCGCTTAATATGCGTCCTACAGGGTCCAAAGTCCGGGCTTAGATGGCAATTTTTGAAGTCCCATTATTTCTCGATCTAGACCACCTAGAGGGCTGAAATTTCAGGATTGTGATCTAGGAATCATTCCCTTTCCAATGCTGTGCCTATCTTTGAATAAGACCTATTTTACAACAAGTTATGGGCAAAAAATCCAAGTTCAAACTTAAAATGCGAATATCTCGCTTAATATGCGTCCTAGAGGGTGCAAAGTCCGGGCTTAGATGGCAATTTTTGAAGTCCATTATTTCTCGATCTAGACCACCTAGAGGGCTGAAATTTCAGGATTGTGATCTAGGAATCATTCCCTTTCCAATGCTGTGCCTATCTTTGAATAAGACCAATTTTACAACAAGTTATGGGCAAAAATCCAAGTTCAAACTTAAAAATGCGAATATCTCGCTTAATATGCGTCCTAGAGGGTGCAAAGTCCGGGCTTAGAGGGCAATTTTTGAAGTCCATTATTTCTCGATCTAGACCACCTAGAGGGCTGAAATTTCAGGATTGTGATCTAGGAATCATTCCCTTTCCAATGCTGTGCCTATCTTTGAAAAAGACCTATTTTACAACAAGTTATGGGCAAAAATCCAAGTTCAAACTTAAAATGCGAATATCTCGCTTAATATACCGTCCTAGAGGGTGCAAAGTCCGGGCTTAGAGGGCAATTTTTGAAGTCCATTATTTCTCGATCTAGACCACCTAGAGGGCTGAAATTTCAGGATTGTGATCTATGAATCATCCCCTTTCCAATGCTGTGCCTATCTTTGAATAAGACCTATTTTACAACAAGTTATGGGCAAAAATCCAAGTTCAAACTTAAAATGCGAATATCTCGCTTAATATGCGTCCTACAGGGTCCAAAGTCCGGGCTTAGAGGGCAATTTTTTGAAGTCCATTATTTCTCGATCTAGACCACCTAGAGGGCTGAAATTTCAGGATTGTGATCTAGGAATCATTCCCTTTCCAATGCTGTGCCTATCTTTGAATAAGACCTATTTTACAACAAGTTATGGGCAAAAATCCAAGTTTCAAA
>CAKKTC010000395.1:0-20762 GCA_920104205.1 Eupeodes latifasciatus
TCACCATCTCACCATCTCACCATCACCATCTCACCATCACCATCTCACCATCACCATCTCACCATCACCATCTCACCATCACCATCTCACCATCACCATCTCACCATCACCATCTCACCATCACCATCTCACCATCACAATCTCACCATCACCATCTCACCATCACCATCTCACCATCACCATCTCACCATCACCATCTCACCATCACCATCTCACCATCACCATCTCATCATCACCACCTCACCATCACCATCTCACCATCACCATCTCACCATCATCACCACCTCACCATCACCATCTCACCATCACCATCTCACCATCTCACCATCACCATCTCACCATCACCATCTCACCATCTCACCATCACCATCTCACCATCACCATCTCACCATCACCATCTCACCATCACCATCTCACCATCACCATCTCACCATCACCATCTCACCATCACCATCTCACCATCACCATCTCACCATCACCATCTCACCATCACCATCTCACCATCACCATTTCACTATCACCATCTCACCATCACCATCTCACCATCACCATCTCACCATCACCATCTCACCATCACCATCTCACCATCACCATCTCACCATCACCATCTCACCATCTCACCATCTCACCATCACCATCTCACCATCACCATCTCACCATCACCATCTCACCATCACCATCTCACCATCACCATCTCACCATCACCATCTCACCATCACCATCTCACCATCACCATCTCACCATCACCATCTCACCATCACCATCTCACCATCACCATCTCACCATCACCATCTCACCATCACCATCTCACCATCACCATCTCACCATCACCATCTCACCATCACCATCTCATCATCACCACCTCACCATCACCATCTCACCATCACCATCTCACCATCTCACCATCACCATCTCACCATCACCATCTCACCATCTCACCATCACCATCTCACCATCACCATCTCACCATCACCATCTCACCATCACCATCTCACCATCACCATCTCACCATCACCATCTCACCATCACCATCTCACCATCACCATCTCACCATCACCATCTCACCGTCACCATCTCACCATCACCATCTCACCATCCCACCATCACCATCTCACCATCACCATCTCACCATCACCATCTCACCATCACCATCTCACCATGACCATCTCACCATCACCATCTCACCATCACCATCTCACCATCACCATCTCACCATCACCATCTCACCATCACCATCTCACGGGAGCGGTACGATTGATCGCAAACTAAAATCTCTTATAACAAAATCTCGCATTTTTAAAAATTTCACGCAAAACTAAATTTCGCATTTTTAAAATCTTACATAAGAAAATCTCGCATTTTCAAAATCCCGCAAACCAAAATTTCGCATTTTAAAAAAAAATCTCGCTTCTTCATAAAATTCTCGCTATAACAAAATCTCGCACCACAAAAATCTCGCATTGTAAAAGTCGACAAATTCGATCGAATTAAA
The DNA here is from genome assembly GCA_920104205.1 of Eupeodes latifasciatus. Lineage (NCBI taxonomy): Eukaryota > Metazoa > Arthropoda > Insecta > Diptera > Syrphidae > Eupeodes > Eupeodes latifasciatus. The sequence continues at coordinate 1,493 of CAKKTC010000395.1, forward strand.
TCCTTTTAATCCTTAATCCAGTTGATCTTGAACACTATGAACAACTGATATAGAAGTCTAATATGCATATAACAAACTTTTACCTTTTCTATCTTTTTCTCATAAATAAACAACAAAAAATAACAAAAACAAAACACAATAAATTCCCAGGAAAGTCATTTAATTGAAAAATAAATTACTTCAATAGTTAACAAACAAAAAGTAAAGATAATATACATAATTCCATACAAAAACAATAATTTTAAGATAGCGATAGGTTTTGAGCTATGCTTCGCAAGTAATCAATTTTTGACAGTTGAAGTCGTTTTTTATATATATTTTTTAAAGATGTATTGCGAATAACGGTTTTATTCCTTCGTTTAGCATTTCTATTGATCTCGATTGCTGCAGCTTAAATTTTCCCATAACAATTTCCCTAGAAAGATGGCCGACCAAACTGTAGACGTAAACATGCCTTTTATTTACGATGGCATTTAAGCGCCTATGCCAAGCTTCCACATTATTTTGGGTTAGTGGAAAGTTTGTTGAAACGTGTCAACAATATTCCAGAAACTTGGATCGTATTGTGGTGGTGTAACAATTTTGTTTTTCTCGCTCTTAGAATCAACAGTTATGTTTTTTGTTGATAGGTATAATACAATGATTACAATTTAAAGTAGTAAACAAGTAGATTATGCATAGGTAATATCAGACAGACTTATAATCACGCATTGAAATAAAATAGATATTTATTAATTCGCGCGCGCGAATTAATAAATATTTTATTTCAATGCGTGATTTTAAATTGCGAGATTTTAGTTTGCGAGATTTTAATGTTGCGAGCTTCCGTTAAGCGAGATTTTGTACTTGCGAGATTTCGGTATAAGAGATTTCATAATGCGAGATTTTAAGATCCGAGATTTTAAAAACGAGATTTTAAAATGCGGTCAATCGTACCCAACCCCCATCTCACCATCACCATCTCACCATCACCATCTCACCATCACCATCTCACCATCACCATCTCACCATCTCACCATCACCATCTCACCATCACCATCTCACCATCTCACCATCTCACCATCACCATCTCACCATCACCATCTCACCATCACCATCTCACCATCACCATCTCACCATCACCATCTCACCATCACCATCTCACCATCACCATCTCACCATCACCATCTCACCATCACCATCTCACCATCTCACCATCACCATCTCACCATCACCATCTCACCATCACCATTTCACTATCACCATCACCATCTCACCATCACCATCTCACCATCACCATCTCACCATCACCATTTCACTATCACCATCTCACCATCACCATCTCACCATCACCATCTCACCATCACCATCTCACCATCACCATCTCACCATCACCATCTCACCATCACCATCTCACCATCTCACCATCTCACCATCCCCATCTCACCATCACCATCTCACCATCACCATCTCACCATCTCACCATCACCATCTCACCATCACCATCTCACCATCACCATCTCACCATCACCATCTCACCATCACCATCTCACCATCACCATCTCACCATCACCATCACCATCTCACCATCTCACGATCACCATCTCACCATCTCACCATCACCATCTCACCATCACCATCTCACCATCACCATCTCACCATCACCATCTCACCATCACCATCTCACCATCACCATCTCACCATCACCATCTCACCATCACCATCACCATCTCACCATCTCACCATCTCACCATCACCATCTCACCATCTCACCATCACCATCTCACCATCACCATCTCACCATCACCATCTCACCATCACCATCTCACCATCTCACCATCTCACCATCACCATCTCACCATCACCATCTCACCATCACCATCTCACCATCTCACCATCACCATCTCACCATCACCATCTCACCATCTCACCATCTCACCATCTCACCATCACCATCTCACCATCACCATCTCACCATCACCATCTCACCATCACTATCTCACCATCACCATCTCACCATCTCACCATCACCATCTCACCATCACCATCTCACCATTTTACTCTCACCATCACCATCTCACCATCACCATCTCACCATCACCATCTCACCATCACCATCTCACCATCACCATCTCACCATCACCATCTCACCATCACCATCTCACCATCACCATCTCACCATCACCATCTCACCATCACCATCACCATTTCACCATCACCATCTCACCATCACCATCTCACCATCACCATCTCACCATCACCATTTCACCATCACCATCTCCCCATCTCACCATCACCATCTCACCATCACCATCTCACCATCACCATCTCACCATCACCATCTCACCATCACCATCTCACCATCACCATCTCACCATCACCATCTCACCATCACCATCTCACCATTACCATCTCACCATCACCATCTCACCATCTCACCATCACCATCTCACTATCTCACCATCACCATCACCATCTCACCATCACCATCTCACCATCACCATCTCACCATCACCATCTCACCATCACCATCTCACCATCACCATCTCACCATTTCACCATCACCATCACCATTTCACCATCACCATCTCCCCATCCCACCATCACCATCTCACCATCACCATCTCACCATCACCATCTCACCATCACCATCTCACCATCACCATCTCACCATCACCATCTCACCATCACCATCTCACCATCACCATCTCACCATTTCACCATCACCATCTCACCATCACCATCTCACCATCACCATCTCACCATCACCATTTCACCATCACCATCTCCCCATCTCACCATCACCATCTCACCATCACCATCTCACCATCACCATCTCACTATCTCACCATCACCATCACCATCTCACCATCACCATCTCACCATCACCATCTCACCATCACCATCTCACCATTTCACCATCACCATCACCATCTCACCATCACCATCTCACCATCACCATCTCACCATCACCATTTCACCATCACCATCTCCCCATCTCACCATCACCATCTCACCATCACCATCTCACCATCACCATCTCACCATCACCATCTCACCATCACCATCTCACCATCACCATCACCATCTCACCATCTCACCATCACCATCTCACCATCACCATCTCACCATCACCATCTCACCATCACCATCTCACCATCACCATCTCACCATCACCATCTCACCATCACCATCTCACCATCACCATCTCACCATCACCATCACCATCTCACCATCTCACCATCACCATCTCACCATCTCACCATCACCATCTCACCATCACCATCTCACCATCACCATCTCACCATCACCATCTCACCATCACCATCTCACCATCACCATCTCACCATCACCATCTCACCATCTCACCATCACCATCTCACCATCACCATCTCACCATCACCATCTCACCATCTCACCATCACCATCTCACCATCACCATCTCACCATCTCACCATCTCACCATCTCACCATCACCATCTCACCATCACCATCTCACCATCACCATCTCACCATCACCATCTCACCATCACCATCTCACCATCTCACCATCACCATCTCACCATCACCATCTCACCATCACCATCTCACCATCACCCTCTCACCATCACCATCTCACCATCACCATCTCACCATCACCATCTCACCATCACCATCTCACCATCACCATCTCACCATCACCATCACCATCTCACCATCACCATCTCACCATCACCATCTCACCATCACCATCTCACCATCACCATCTCACCATCACCATCTCACCATCACCATCTCACCATCACCATCTCACCATCACCATCTTACCATCACCATCTCACCATCACCATCACCATCACCATCTCACCATCTCACCATCACCATCTCACCATCACCATCTCACCATCACCATCTCACCATCACCATCTCACCATCACCATCTCACCATCACCATCTCACCATCACCATCTCACCATCACCATCTCACCATTACCATCTCACCATCACCATCTCACCATCACCATCTCACCATCTCACCATCTCACCATCACCATCTCACCATCACCATCTCACCATCACCATCTCACCATCACCATCTCACCATCACCATCTCACCATCACCATCTCACCATCACCATCTCACCATCACCATCTCACCATCACCATCTCACCATCACCATCTCACCATCACCATCTCACCATCTCACCTCACCATCACCATCTCACCATCACCATCTCACCATCACCATCTCACCATCACCATCTCACCATCACCATCTCACCATCACCATCTCACCATCACCATCTCACCATCACCATCTCACCATCACCATCTCACCATCACCATCTCACCATCACCATCTCACCATCACCATCTCACCATCACCATCTCACCATCACCATCTCACCATCACCATCTCACCATCACCATCTCACCATCACCATCTCACCATCACCATCTCACCATCACCATCTCACCATCACCATCTCACCATCACCATCTCACCATCACCATCTCACCATCACCATCTCACCATCACCATCTCACCATCACCATCTCACCATCACCATCTCACCATCACCATCTCACCATCACCATCTCACCATCACCATCTCACCATCACCATCTCACCATCACCATCTCACATCACCATCTCACCATCACCATCTCACCATCACCATCTCACCATCACCATCTCATCATCTCACCATCACCATCTCACCATCACCATCTCACCATCACCATCTCACCATCACCATCTCACCATCACCATCTCACCATCACCATCTCACCATCACCATCTCACCATCACCATCTCACCATCACCATCTCACCATCACCATCTCACCATCACCATCTCACCATCACCATCTCACCATCACCATCTCACCATCACCATCTCACCATCACCATCTCACCATCACCATCTCACCATCACCATCTCACCATTACCATCTCACCATCACCATCTCACCATCAACATCTCACCATCACCATCTCACCATCACCATCTCACTATCTCACCATCACCATCACCATCTCACCATCACCATCTCACCATCACCATCTCACCATCACCATCTCACCATCACCATCTCACCATCACCATCTCACCATTTCACCATCACCATCACCATCTCACCATCACCATCTCACCATCACCATCTCACCATCACCATTTCACCATCACCATCTCCCCATCTCACCATCACCATCTCACCATCACCATCTCACCATCACCATCTCACTATCTCACCATCACCATCACCATCTCACCATCACCATCTCACCATCACCATCTCACCATCACCATCTCACCATCACCATCTCACCATCACCATCTCACCATCACCATCTCACCATCTCACCATCACCATCTCACCATCACCATCTCACCATCACCATCTCACCATCACCATCTCACCATCACCATCTCACCATCACCATCTCACCATCACCATCTCACCATCACCATCTCACGATCACCATCTCACCATCACCATCTCACCATCACCATCTCACCATCACCATCTCACCATCACCATCTCACCATCACCATCTCACCATCACCATCTCACCATCACCATCTCACCATCACCATCTCACCATCACCATCTCACCATCACCATCTCACCATCACCATCTCACCATCACCATCTCACCATCACCATCTCACCATCTCACCATCTCACCATCACCATCTCACCATCACCATCTCACCATCACCATCTCACCATCACCATCTCACAATCACCATCTCACCATCACCATCTCACCATCACCATCTCACCATCACCATCTCACCATCACCATCTCACCATCACCATCTCAATATCACCATCACCATCTCACCATCACCATCTCACCATCACCATCTCACCATCACCATCTCAACATCACCATCTCACCATCACCATCTCACCATCACCATCTCACCATCACCATCTCACCATCACCATCTCACCATCTCACCATCACCATCTCACCATCACCATCTCACCATCACCATCTCACCATCACCATCTCACCATCACCATCTCACCATCACCATCTCACCATCACCATCTCACCATCACCATCTCACCATCACCATCTCACCATCACCATCTCACCATCACCATCTCACCATCACCATCTCACCATCACCATCTCACCATCACCATCTCACCATCACCATCTCACCATCACCATCTCACCATCACCATCTCACCATCACCATCTCACCATCACCATCTCACCATCACCATCTCACCATCACCATCTCACCATCACCATCTCACCATCACCATCTCACCATCACCATCTCACCATCACCATCTCACCATCACCATCTCACCATCACCATCTCACCATCACCATCTCACCATCACCATCTCACCATCACCATCTCACCATCACCATCTCACCATCACCATCTCACCATCACCATCTCACCATCACCATCTCACCATCACCATCTCACCATCACCATCTCACCATCACCATCTCACCATCACCATCTCACCATCACCATCTCACCATCACCATCTCACCATCACCATCTCACCATCACCATCTCACCATCACCATCTCACCATCACCATCTCACCATCACCATCACCATCTCACCATCACCATCTCACCATCACCATCTCACCATCACCATCTCACCATCACCATCTCACCATCACCATCTCACCATCACCATCTCACCATCACCATCTCACCATCACCATCATCACCATCTCACCATCTCACCATCTCACCATCACCATCTCACCATCACCATCTCACCATCACCATCTCACCATCTCACCATCACCATCTCACCATCACCATCTCACCATCACCATCTCACCATCACCATCTCACCATCTCACCATCACCATCTCACCATCACCATCTCACCATCACCATCTCACCATCACCATCTCACCATCACCATCTCACCATCACCATCTCACCATCACCATCTCACCATCAACATCTCACCATCACCATCTCACCATCACCATCTCACCATCACCATCTCACCATCACCATCTCACCATCACCATCTCACCATCACCATCTCACCATCACCATCTCACCATCACCATCTCACCATCACCATCTCACCATCACCATCTCACCATCACCATCTCACCATCACCATCTCACCATCACCATCTCACCATCTCACCATCTCACCATCTCACCATCTCACCATCTCACCATCTCACCATCACCATCTCACCATCACCATCTCACCATCACCATCTCACCATCACCATCTCACAATCACCATCTCACCATCACCATCTCACCATCACCATCTCACCATCACCATCTCACCATCACCATCTCACCATCACCATCACCATCACCATCTCACCATCACCATCTCACCATCACCATCTCACCATCACCATCTCACCATCACCATCTCAACATCACCATCTCAACATCACCATCTCACCATCACCATCTCACCATCACCATCTCACCATCACCATCTCACCATCTCACCATCACCATCTCACCATCACCATCTCACCATGACCATCTCACCATCACCATCTCACCATCACCATCTCACTATCACCATCTCACCATCACCATCTCACCATCACCATCACCATCTCACCATCACCATCTCACCATCACCATCTCACCATCACCATCTCACCATCACCATCTCACCATCACCATCTCACCATCACCATCTCACCATTACCATCTCACCATCACCATCTCACCATCAACATCTCACCATCACCATCTCACCATCACCATCTCACCATCACCATCTCACCATCACCATCTCACCATCACCATCTCACCATCACCATCTCACCATCTCACCATCACCATCTGACCATCACCATCTCACCATCACCATCACCATCTCACCATCACCATCTCACCATCACCATCTCACCATCACCATCTCACCATCTCACCATCACCATCTCACCATCACCATCTCACCATCACCATCTCACCATCACCATCTCATCATCACCATCTCACCATCACCATCTCACCATCACCATCTCAACATCACCATCTCACCATCACCATCTCACCATCACCATCTCACCATCACCATCTCACCATCACCATCTCACCATCACCATCACCATCTCACCATCACCATCACCATCTCACCATCACCATCTCACCATCACCATCTCACCATCACCATCTCACCATCACCATCTCACCATCAACATCTCACCATCACCATCTCACCATCACCATCTGACCATCACCATCTCACCATCACCATCTCACCATCACCATCTCACCATCACCATCTCACCATCACCATCTCACCATCACCATCTCACCATCACCATCTAACCATCACCATCACCATCTCACCATCACCATCTCACCATCACCATCTCACCATCACCATCTCACCATCACCATCTCACCATCTCACCATCACCATCTCACCATCACCATCTCACCATCACCATCTCACCATTACCATCTCACCATCACCATCTCACCATCACCATCTCACCATCACCATCTCACCATCCCCATCTCACCATCACCATCTCACCATCACCATCACCATCTCACCATCTCACCATCACCATCACCATCTCACCATCACCATCTCACCATCACCATCTCACCATCACCATCTCACCATCACCATCTCACCATCGACATCTCACCATCACCATCTCACCATCACCATCTCACCATCACCATCTCACCATCACCATCTCACCATCTCACCATCACCATCTCACCATCACCATCTCACCATCACCATCTCACCATCACCATCTCACCATCACCATCTCACCATCACCATCTCACCATCACCATCTCACCATCACCATCTCACCATCACCATCTCACCATCTCACCATCACCATCTCACCATCACCATCTCACCATCACCATCTCACCATCACCATCTCACCATCACCATCTCACCATCTCACCATCACCATCTCACCATCTCACCATCACCATCTCACCATCTCACCATCACCATCTCACCATCACCATCTCACCATCACCATCTCACCATCACCATCTCACCATCACCATCTCACCATCACCATCTCACCATCACCATCTCACCATCACCATCTCACCATCACCATCTCACCATCACCATCTCACCATCACCATCTCACCATCACCATCTCACCATCACCATCCCACCATCACCATCTCACCATCTCACCATCACCATCTCACCATCACCATCTCACCATCACCAACTCACCATCACCATCTCACCATCACCATCTCACCATCACCAACTCACCATCACCATCTCACCATCACCATCTCACCATCAACATCTCACCATCACCATCTCACCATCACCATCTCACCATCACCATCTCACCATCACCATCTCACCATCACCATCTCACCATCACCATCTCACCATCACCATCTCACCATCACCATCTCACCATCACCATCTTACCATCACCATCTCACCATCACCATCTCACCATCACAATCTCACCATCTCACCATCACCATCTCACCATCACCATCTCACCATCTCACCATCACCATCACCATCTCACCATCACCATCTCACCATCACCATCTCACCATCACCATCTCACCATCACAATCTCACCATCGCCATCTCACTATCACCATCTCACCATCTCACCATCACCATCTCACCATCACCATCTCACCATCACCATCTCACCATCACCATCTCACCATCACCATCTCACCATCACCATCTCACCATCACCATCTCACCATCACCATCTCAGCATCACCATCCCACCATCACCATCTCACCATCACCATCACCATCTCACCATCACCATCTCACCATCTCACCATCACCATCTCACCGTCACCATCTCAACATCACCATCTCACCATCACCATCTCACCATCACCATCTCACCATCTCACCATCACCATCTCACCACCTCACCATCACCATCTCACCATCACCATCTCACCATCACCATCTCACCATCACCATCTCACCATCACCATCTCACCATCTCACCATCACCATCTCACCATCACCATCTCACCATCTCACCATCACCATCACCATCTCACCATCACCATCTCACCATCACCATCTCACCATCACCATCTCACCATCACCATCTCACCATCACCATCTCACCATCACCATCTCACCATCACCATCTCACCATCACCATCTCACCATCTCACCATCACCATCTCACCATCTCACCATCACCATCTCACCATCTCACCATCTCACCATCACCATCTCACCATCTCACCATCACCATCTCACCATCACCATCTCACCATCACCATCACCATCTCACCATCACCATCTCACCATCACCATCTCACCATCACCATCTCACCATCACCATCTCACCATCACCATCTCACCATCACCATCTCACCATCACCATCTCACCATCACCATCTCACCATCACCATCTCACCATCACCATCCCACCATCACCATCTCACCATCTCACCATCACCATCTCACCATCACCATCTCACCATCACCATCTCACCATCACCAACTCACCATCACCATCTCACCATCACCATCTCACCATCACCAACTCACCATCACCATCTCACCATCACCATCTCACCATCAACATCTCACCATCACCATCTCACCATCACCATCTCACCATCACCATCTCACCATCACCATCTCACCATCACCATCTCACCATCACCATCTCACCATCACCATCTCACCATCACCATCTCACCATCACCATCTTGTAATGGATGCCCAACGTGGGCCCTACCTCGCCTACAAAATCTATGGAGGATATGGGCTTCCTCAAGCCGATTATGGATGCTGGCTAAAGAGCCGATCTGTTTAGGCAATAAAAAGAAGGCTTATCAGCCGAATGTCTTTCTTTGACTCTCAAATTGAAAGTGAATTTTATTTAACCAAACTTAGGCTATTTATACAAAATAATTTACTTACACACTAAGAACTTAAAGCTATACATATTATTACTAAAACATATATACATTATATTGAACTCTAATTTGGTGGGAAACAAATGACAGAATTGGGCAGCATACTTGCTATGTCATCAAAATCATAACCAATATGCATGCCCCTTTCATAATGCACAAATGTATCCAAATTCATTCAGGCATATTTACTACACAGCATGCAGTGCGTTGAACCTTCATGAATAGGTAGATACACTTGACCATCGTAAAAGTAATCTGAGTCTCAAGTGGCATTGAAAATTTTATTAAATAATTTTCTGGGGTGAATGAAATGCAAGTGCATATTATAAGAAATGGGTTGGCTATAGAAACGTGAAATTTAAATCTATGGCAATGAACTGCAATAAAATATAGTGTAGTGTATGCGCACTACATCCTCACTCTCTTAGAGAAAAAAAAAAAAAAAAAAAATGTTTGATTTAAAATTTTTTTTTTTTTGTTTATTTTTTTAATCTATTATTATGTACCTCTTTGGTTTCATTATTAATCTTAATTTTACTATTTACACCATTTAATTCTATTACTTCGTATGGTCCTTTATATGGATTTTCTAATTTTTTTTTTTATTTCCTACTTTTAAATATAATGGGTTGGCAATCTTATCTACTAATTCCTTTCTTTCTATTTTACTTTTATCTAATAATTTTTTAGCTATTACTCTCATTTGACCTAATCTAAACTTCAATTCTAAACTGTAATCATCAATGTTATATATAGGGCTTGTTATGTTATGAGCTAAGCTTTCTGGTAGTTTAGGTAGTTTTCCATAAACCAATTCAAAGGGTGATATACCTATGCTAGAGTGTGGTGTTGTATTGTAACTAAAGACAAAATAGGGAATCCACTCATGCCAATTGTTTTCTTTTGCAAAGGCAATTAGATATTCATTTAATACTCTATGGTTTCGTTCTATAGATCCTAATGTTTCGTGATGATAGGGTGTTGATGTTATGTGATTTATCCCAAATAATGTGTAAACGTTTTTCATTACTTCGTTGATAAATTCTGTCCCCATGTCTGTTCTTAATGTTCTGAAACTACCGTGTCTAAGAAGGAAATTATCTACCAATGCTTTTGCTACAGTATTTGCGTCTTTGCTTTTAATAGGAATAGCTTCGACGTATTTTGTTAATTCACATTGTAGAGTTAGTATATATCTAAAGTCGTTTGAAGGTCTTAGTGGACCTACGGTGTCTGCTGTTACTACTTCAAAACTTGTTGATGGTGTCTCTGTTAATACCAATCTTTCTTTTGTATTCCTAATTTGTTTGCTCTGTGCACATATTATGCATTCATTAACGTATTTCTTCACCATTTTGTTTAAATTTTTCCAACAATATCTTTGTTTTATTTTATTTATCGTTCTTTTTATGCCTGAGTGCCCCCGGCATGTGGTGTATTATGAAAATTCTCTATTATCTTTTCTTTCTCTTTATCATCAATAACTCTTATTGGGGGAATATATATCAATATTTTTAATCGTGCTTTCCTTTCAATTTTTTGTTGTAATTTATTATACAATTTTTTAAATTCATATATACTTATGTGCTTGAATATTTCGTCATTATTAGCAATCGCTAATTGGTTAATATCTTCTTTATTCATTCTGAATATTAGTTTCTCCAAGATCAGACCTAAATCGAGATTCGGATTATCACTGTATTCTATTACCACATCTGTAGTGTTTACATGAATTTTTGTACAGGCTTCTCCTGAATTAAACCTAAGTTTATATGAGGATTTTCGCTGATGTACTTCATGTTTTTGTCGCACTTTTTTAAATTTTAATTTTTTATTATTTTTAACTTCTGTTATAGAAGCACATTCCCAAATGTATATAGGTGTATCATTCGTTTTTAACTTTATATTTTTAACATTTTGGTTTTTTATATTTTCATTTGCTATTTTAGCTGATTTTGATCTAGTCATAATATTCACATTTGAAGTTGGGATCATTTCTTTTAATATTTCAGAATCAAGCTTGATACGTGATAACGCATCAGCGTTTGTGTTCATTGATCCCTGTTTATAAATAATATTAAAGGTGTAATCTGCTAGATCTAATCTTATTCTTGTTAATTTTGATGATGGATTTTTGTGTGTAAAGAGACTTACTAACGGTCTGTGATCTGTTACCACAGTGAATTTTCTTCCATATACGTATGGTCTGAAGTAGTTTATTGCCCAATGTATGCCAAGCAGTTCCTTCTCGATTATTGGTTTATTCAGCTCATGCTTGGTTAAACTTCTACTGGCATATGAAATCGGGAGATCTTTACCTATCTCACCTTGTGATAGTACTGCTCCTAAGGCAACATTCGAAGCATCAGTTGTTATTATGAAGGTCTCTTCATGATTTGGGTACTTAAGGATAGGTGGATTTATAAGTTTGTTTTTCAAATTGATAAAGGCATTTTCACATTCTTCGCTCCAAATGAATTCTACTCCCTTTTTGGATAGCATGTTTAGTGGTCTGGCTACTGTTGCAAAGTCTTTTATGAATCTCCTATAATAGTTGCAGAACGCTACAAATCTTTTGACTTCCTCTGCATTTGTTGGTGTTGGATATGCAGTAATAGCTTCATACTTTTGTGGATCTGGTTTTATTCCCTCATTTGTTATTAAATGTCCAAGATATGTTACCTGCGTTTGCAGCCAATTGCATTTTTTGGGGTTCAGTTTGAGATTGTATTTTCTGAGCCTTTGAAGAATCTTTATAAGGTTACTGTTGTGATGGTTCAGGCTACAGCCGAATATAATTATATCGTCAACATATAAGAAAGCCTCTGTGCTAAGACCTGCTAAGGCTACAGATAGCATACGTTGGAAGCTATTCGTTGATATTTTTAGTCCAAACGGTAACCTATTGAAGTGAAAATGTCCACGGGGTGTTGAAAATGCTGTTTTTGGTCTAGATTCTTCATCCAATTCTATTTGATGGAAGGAGCTAGATAAATCTAAGGTGGAAAAGTATTTAGCTCTGCCTAGTGTATCTAGTACATCATCCAGTCTTGTCAAGGGAAATTTATCGTCTATTATTTTTTTATTCAATTGACGGAAATCCACAACTAAACGCCATTTCTTTTCTCCCTGGGAGTCTTTCTTCGGTACCACGAGCAAAGGTGAGTTAAATGGGCTAACTGAAGGTTCAATTATGTTATCTTCAAGAAGTTTATCTACTTGTTGATTAATTTCTTCTATCTGTCCATTGGGGAGTCTATAATTTTTAATGTAAACAGGATTGTTGTCTGTCATAGAAATTCTTTGTTTGTAGAAATTATTTACTGTCAATATATCTCCATTTAGATGGAAACAATCCGCAAATTCCTTACATATGTCTAAAATGGAATGTTTTGCTTTAGTATCTGATATGTCGATATTCAGTTCCTTTATTAATCTTTCATATTGATTTTCTTTTTTGTTCTTTTCAAAATTCTTTTTTAGATCAATAACATGAAAATCAGTAAGTGGGACTACATCTGGCTTGAATGGTTTTAAAGTAACGTCATGTTCTAAAGTGTTTAAAAATGCTATTTGGGTGATGCCTTTTGCCGGGATAATTGAATTCGCAATAAAAATTCCATTTTGTATTTCTTGATTGAGTACGATGCTGTCTTCCGGTACTTCAAGATTTATTGGATGCAGGGATTGTGTTCTTGCGGGTAAAATAATATTTTGTGATTTAGGAAGCTGTGTGAATATTGGAAAAATGAATTCATCATTTTTGAATAAAATAGATAGGGTAAAGTTTTCATAATCTACTTTACAATTGTTTTTTATCAAAAAGTCTCTTCCTAGAATACCATTCGTATTGATTGGGAAAGTGTCATCCACTACTTGGAACTTTTGCTCAATCTGTACGCCCTCAATTCTTAATTTCCCTTGTATTGAACCTATAGAATATACTTCCGAATCTGTGACTCCTTTAATCGTTATTTTATCTGTTATATTTATGTTATTTTCCGAATTTAAGCTACTTCTCTTCAGGATTGAGATATCAGCACCTGTATCAATTAAAAACTTTTGATCTTTTACTGTTATGTCAGATTGAGCTATTATATAATTTGTAAAATGTAGGTTAAGATTCAAGATTGCCTTTATTGGTTGTTTTCTAAACTGAGATCTGAGTCTCTCTGGGCTTCGGAGACTCCTTGTGTGTTTTCCGAACCTTCAATATAGTTTATTGTTCTTGGGTTTCGTGCATTGTTGTTTGCATTATTATATCTATTATTATTGAATCTGTTATTACTATTATTGCTATATCTATTGTTATTATAATATCTCTTATTGTTGGTATTATTACTACTATTGTAACTGCTATTGTTATTTCTATTGCTATTATATTTTGTGTTGAACCTAGTATTGTTGTTTTGATTATCTGATCTACCAAATCTGTTGCTATTGTTCCTATAATTGTTACCCCTGGAGTTATTTACTCTGAAATGATTAACTTGTGCAAACTCATTAGACGAGTCTAACTCTGCTGCTAATTGAATTGCTTCATTGAGTGTTTTCGGTCTAGCCGAGAAGACCGTTGACTTTGTTGGTTGTTGCAGCCCATTTTTGAATGCATTTAAACCTAATTGGTCATTCATTTTGCAGATCGTTTCCCTATTTTCATTTCCTAGCTCTAATAATTGCAGTGAAGTGAGCTCTGATACCAGAGTTTCTATTTTTGTAGCAAAGGTAGTAGTTGTGCTTGAATTTTGTTGTATAGTGGAGAGTTGTGAAATTATTTGAAGAGAATTTCTTTTACTTTTAAAAAGTTGAATAAAGATTTCTTTCAGTTCTTTGATTGTTTCGGGTTCTTTAACAGTATTTAGCTTATTCCTAACTTTGTCAGTTATTTTTGCTCCTAAAACAAATTTTATGAGCTTCTTTTTCTCATTTTCATCACTAAGGGAGCTGTCAACATAGTCTACTAAATTTAAAAAATTTGTCAGTTTTTCTGCTTCCCCTCCATACTCTGGGATAATTTTTATACTGGATAAAATGTCGAATTTTTCCATTTTTAATTCTAGTGTATTTATTTCTTCTTCAATTAATTTTTGATCAATTTCAATATATTCTTCGTCTATGTCTTCTGTATCTAATAGTTTCCTTTTATCATCTAATATTTGTTTCAATCTGACCAACAAATTATCTATAATTGTTTTCAATGCCTGCTGATTTGTTTCCTTAGGTGAATCTTCATATTTTCTATTAAATTCTTCTTCTAATTTTAATATTTCATCTCTTTTTTCATTTAAATATTTTTGAGAATACTTTCTTGTTGGAGTTTTATTAAAGTTTGCTACTATTTCTTTTAATATTTTTATAGTGTTCAACATATTTTTAAATCAATAAAATTCTTATTTGTTCAAAATTTATTTATTTTTTTTTTTTTTTTTTTTTATATTGTTATATTTTTCATTTCATTGTTTACAATTTTTTGTACGTTAGTTCTAAAATAAAATTTAAAAATTTTGAAAGAAAGGTAAATTATGAATATAATTAAAATAATAATTAAAATATCTATAAATAACAGGTTTGAACTAACTAGATTGTTATAATTATTATTGTTTGAGGCATTAACAATCACCTCTTCTTTGGACGATTTTCCTCCCATTTGTGTAAAAAAAATTTTTTTTTGTTTATTAGTTTTTATTATTTTTTCTGTTTGCTTGTCGCTGCAAATTTCTTGCTTTTTCGATGAAATGCTCCCTTTGTTCTTTGTTGGCTAATCCAGCTTACGATTTGCTGGCGACTCACGATGCGTCTGTAGTAACTAAAGTCATTCTGTATAGCTGGGGTCTTCATCTTGTATTCATCGAATTTAAGAACGAATTTAAGAATTTCAGCCAACTGCTTAAATAGAGCCTGGCAAGATCGCCATGTAATGGATGCCCAACGTGGGCCCTACCTCGCCTACAAAATCTATGGAGGATATGGGCTTCCTCAAGCCGATTATGGATGCTGGCTAAAGAGCCGATCTGTTTAGGCAATAAAAAGAAGGCTTATCAGACGAATGTCTTTCTTTGACTCTCAAATTGAAAGTGAATTTTATTTAACCAAACTTAGGCTATTTATACAAAATAATTTACTTACACACTAAGAACTTAAAGCTATACATATTATTACTAAAACATATATACATTATATTGAACTCTAATTTGGTGGGAAACAAATGACAGAATTGGGCAGCATACTTGCTATGTCATCAAAATCATAACCAATATGCATGCCCCTTTCATAATGCACAAATGTATCCAAATTCATTCAGGCATATTTACTACACAGCATGCAGTGCGTTGAACCTTCATGAATAGGTAGATACACTTGACCATCGTAAAAGTAATCTGAGTCTCAAGTGGCATTGAAAATTTTATTAAATAATTTTCTGGGGTGAATGAAATGCAAGTGCATATTATAAGAAATGGGTTGGCTATAGAAACGTGAAATTTAAATCTATGGCAATGAACTGCAATAAAATATAGTGTAGTGTATGCGCACTACAATCTTACCATCACCATCTCACCATCACCATCTCACCATCACCATCTCACCATCTCACCATCACCATCTCACCATCACCATCTCACCATCTCACCATCACCATCTCACCATCACCATCTCACCATCACCATCTCACCATCACAATCTCACCATCGCCATCTCACCATCACCATCTCACCATCTCACCATCACCATCTCACCATCACCATCTCACCATCACCATCTCACCATCACCATCTCACCATCACCATCTCACCATCACCATCTCACCATCACCATCTCACCATCACCATCTCAGCATCACCATCCCACCATCACCATCTCACCATCACCATCACCATCTCACCATCACCATCTCACCATCTCACCATCACCATCTCACCATCACCATCACAACATCACCATCTCACCATCACCATCTCACCATCACCATCTCACCATCTCACCATCACCATCTCACCACCTCACCATCACCATCTCACCATCACCATCTCACCATCACCATCTCACCATCACCATCTCACCAACACCATCACCATCTCACCAACGCCATCACCATCTCACCATCACCATCTCACCATCACCATCTCACCATCACCATCTCACCATCACCATCTCACCATCACCATCTCACCATCACCATCTCACCATCTCACCATCACCATCTCACCATCACCATCTCACCATCACCATCTCACCATCACCATCTCACCATCACCATCTCACCATCACCATCTCACCATCACCATCTCACCATCACCATCTCACCATCACCATCTCACCCACCATCACCATCTCACCATCACCATCTCACCATCACCATCTCACCATCACCATCTCACCATCACCATCTCACCATCACCATCTCACCATCACCATCTCACCATCACCATCTCACCATCACCATCTCACCATCACCACTCACCATCACCATCTCACCATCACCATCTCACCATCACCATCTCACCAACACCATCTCACCATCACCATCTCACCATCACCATCTCACCATCACCATCTCACCATCACCATCTCACCATCACCATCTCACCATCACCATCTCACCATCACCATCTCACCATCACCATCTCACCATCACCATCTCACCATCACCATCTCACCATCACCATCTCACCATCACCATCTCACCATCACCATCTCACCATCACCATCTCACCATCACCATCTCACCATCACCATCTCACCATCACCATCTCACCATCACCATCTCACCATCTCACCATCACCATCTCACCATCACCATCTCACCATCACCCATCTCACCATCACCATCTCACCATCACCATCTCACCATCACCATCTCACCATCACCATCTCACCATCACCATCTCACCATCACCATCTCACCATCCACCATCTCACCATCACCATCTCACCATCACCATCTCACCATCACCATCTCACCATCACCATCTCACCATCACCATCACCATCTCACCATCACCATCTCACCATCACCATCTCACCATCACCATCTCACCATCACCATCTCACCATCACCATCACCATCACCATCCACCATCACCATCTCACCATCACCATCTCACCATCACCATCTCACCATCACCATCTCACCATCACCATCTCACCATCACCATCTCACCATCACCATCTCACCACCCACCATCTCACCATCACCATCTCACCATCACCATCTCACCATCACCATCTCACCATCACCATCTCACCATCACCATCTCACCATCACCATCTCACCATCACACTCACCATCACCATCTCACCATCACCATCTCACCATCACCATCTCACCATCACCATCTCACCATCACCATCTCACCCATCTCACCATCACCATCACCATCACCATCACCATCT
>CAKKTC010000396.1:0-20727 GCA_920104205.1 Eupeodes latifasciatus
GGGATAAAGATAAACATTTATTAAAGCAACATGATTTCAGAACAATATACATATGTAAGTAGTGAGGAACTAATAAGAGAATATACAAACTTTTGTTCAAATATTTTTTTTTTTTTTATCATTTGGGGGGGGGGGTCTTGGGCCCCTCTAGCAACCCCCCGCCCCCTGGCTACGTGTTTGATGACAACTAAATCATAGTTAAGTTGCCTTCCATAATAATAGGGGTGTTAGTTTCCTCAAATACATGGAAACAAACAATATTATATAATTTTATTTAAGTATATATTGTTACTCATCACATCACTTTCGTAACTGTGAGAATTTAACAAATCAAAGAAATGTAAACTGTCAGAAACATCAAAGACCTCATGTCTTTGTTTCTCATTGAAAATAAAAACAAAAATGTGATGCTGGTTTGAAATTGAACACACATTTGTAATGAAATAGTTTTCAATTTCAATTAAAAGAAAACAAAAATGAAGTCATGTACAGGCTAAGTACATAATATATGTGTGTACATTGTATGTGCACATTTTACTCAAATTCCTTTCAACTTTGAGATGGGCTTTATGTACATAGGTAACATCATATGTATGAATTTTTGTGTCCAAATATCACAACGAAATGCATTTTAGATTTATTGGAAAACTTTTAACAACAGGAAATTCAATCAATTAATACACTTCGTCTGTAGTTCTGTAGTCAAAGTTTATGCAAATGCACAATTGCTAATTCCTTGTATTTTTTCTTAATTTTGTATGTTCAAAAATGCTAAATATAAAGGAGGTACAAAAATGATCTTATATAAAAAAGTCTTTAATCAAATCGTTTAAATAAGTAGTAGGATAAATTTTATCGATATAAAGCTAAACATCAAATTTAAATTTTATGATAAATTCTTTCCTTGACACAAACAATTTAAAAATAGTGATGACATGAGTGAGGAAACATAATATTTATTACCTTGCTTTTTCAATAAAAAGTAGTGTTTCAAACATAATATCAACGTTTAAACTTTTTAATAAAAAAGAAATATCATAAAACAAATATTTAATATGTGTTTTATTTACGTTTACTTTTGAAACAGCAAAAGTAAACGTAAAAAAATTGTCTCTTCTACCTCAACATACTTTTCAAAGTTCTTAACTTTATGAGAGGCAATGGAAGAATCTTACATTAAATTAAATATTATTTTCAAAATATTTGATACCATTTTTCTTTTTGCCTTAATTTATAAACTCCTTTAATTAAGAGGTTGAATAAAAAAACTTGAGGGAGGAATAGTTTAGACTTACTTTTCTAGTTTTTCAATTTTTTTATGAATTCAGTATATTGACATAAATCTCATTTAAAATGTTGACCACTATTATTGTTTGTAAAACCCTCAAATCTCATGTCAAAAAATAATACAAAATGTCTCAATACATGGATAAAAATGTCAATTAAATCTGTCGTAAAATAAAAATTATATAAATAAAAATACAATGTGATTACTTAAAAAGATATATCAACAAACTTTAATAAACAAATCCCCACACTATAATTATAGCACAATATTATAAAACTGCAGTCCTATCAAATAAAAAATACATTTCAGCAAAAAGTTTATTTTCAAATAAAAATAAAAAAAATATTAAAAAATCTAGATTTACGTTCAAAAATAATAATTCCTGTTAAAACTCTAGACACAACTTTGAAGTGTCATCTCTCGATTAAAATATTAATATCGGTTTTGTTCTTGTTTTTGTTTTTTGCTGTCATTTTTTTTAAATCCCTCGTTAAATTACCATCAGTAAAAGTTTATAGCTTTTCATTTAAAATTTAACAACCGCGCAATTACATTTTTATACATCATTTTGTTTATTGAGGTTGAAGTTTAAACATGCTTCATTCTACGAAATAAAATTCAAAAGCAAAATAAGAATAATAAAGAGAACTCAAATTTAATCGCACATCAACGGATATAAGGACATATAATTTATTCATAGAATCCAATCTACCTTTAGCCTCTCATGACTATTTGTTAAATTGTTATAAAAAGGTGTAAAATAATAAATTACCGTAATCCAGGTGAAATTCGATGTGATTGTTTTTCTTGTATTAAATTTGTAGCTAAGTTAAAAAAAAACCGTTTTCGACTTTAAAACAATTTAAATTCTTCTTGAGCACGATTTCGACGAAAAATAAATAAATCTATATAATTCCTGGAGATTCATATAACCAAAACTCATTTATCTTTCCTTGTTGCGGGAGGAAGAAAAATGTAGGACCCAAACCCTTTTTGTCTTATTTCCCTAAGATAAACCTATAACGATTATCGCCAGAGGCAAATACAAAGTCAAACGGCAGCAAGCGAAACGAATTCCTATTCCAAAATGAAGGACATCATCTTCCGGCGGAAACCAGAGAAAGTTAGCGATGTGATTTTAACGAAAGAAAAAAGAAATGGGATATCTTGCCTGAAGGACTAAATGTAGAAGAACCTACCTACCTAAATTTTTATATCTATCTATCTATCTATCTATCTATCTATCTATCTATCTATCTATCTATCTATCTATCTATCTATCTATCTATTTATGTTTAGGCATAGGAAAATTAAATTTCATATCTATTCTCAAGAATTTCAAATGAACTTAAGTAGATCCTTCCGCTCCTTAATGATCCAATTAAGGGAGGAATTGTTTTTGATACCAGAAGAGAATATTCGCAGACACAAGAGTGGAAAAGAAGAACCAAGTTGACAACTTTTGAATATAAATTTCAATCTTTTTAGAACAACGACAATGACAGGGATATTGAATTTCAATCTATTTGAAAACCAGCGTTTTTGTTTTTCAATTTTTTGTTATGTTTTTGTTTTACTTTTAAAACAGGAAAAGATATAAGAACCCGGTATTCGTGCGAATCACGTCTCAGTTGACATCTTTTATTTTGTCGCGTGAAAATAACATTTTTTTTTTGCATACGTATACGACCTCGTTGACGGGTAACTATATAGACTTTGGGTGTGCTTGCTCGCTTTTCTTTTTCTTTTTACAAAAAGAGGTGAAAATATGCAAATAAAATAAAAAGTAAAAAACGCTGCGCCGCCGGAAGGAAATTAACAACGTAGTCAAAGAGCAGAAAAGAAGCAAAGGTGATGGGGCGGAAAGTTTTGTTCAAGTGTCACACGGCATGATGCCACAAAAACGTAAAAGAAGAAAATATCGCTGTCGGTGACTATGACTGTGACTGTGAGGAGGTGAGAGTGTTTTCCGGATATTTGAGAAGTTTCCGCAACATTGTGCTTTTGTCTTTGAAGTTCAAGGTAAGATAAGATGGTTGAATTTTTTAGATTGAATAAGTTTATGATTTGTTCAAGTAGGTAAGGTACATAGGTTGGTAGGTATAAGTTGTGAAAAGAGTGATGACGGATTGTGCGCTGCGACACTCTAAATACCATCACTGCCTCTGGTGTAGGGGTAGATTTGAAGACTAGTTATGAGTTGTTGCATTTTTCTGGTCGTGATTGCTCCACGTACATAACTATCACTATCAATTGCTTTATTTTTAGATACACATATTCATTTTCATTACTAAACTCATTCAATTGTAACACATTTAGTCTATACATAGTACAGGTCTATCAACGTAAGTATTTTTACAGTAATGACATTTTGAACAAGATAACTACGATGTATATTGATAGACATTTCAAGGTGATAACATTGCCATTTACATATGTATTTATAAATAACCTTGTCAGTTGTTTTCACCTCTTTGATTAATTTATAACTTTGAAATAATTTGCAAATGACAGCTTACTTCATTCAGTAAGTTGTTACACGCAAAGAATTCTTAGATCAGATTAAGAAAAATAAGCTACAAATCACGAAAAATGAATCCAGTTTTGGACCTTGGCTTCGAAATAAGTAAATTGCTACTTTTTGTTTGCAATTTCATAAAATGAGCAAAATGAAGATATTGACACTCAAAACTCATACTTCACTACACTTGAGTAGCAATAATTCGACCGAGGAAATCAAATATTTCAAACAGCGAATTGCAATTTGATATCAATTTGTATCAATTTAATGTTTGTTTTTATCGTGAATTTCAGCAGGAGTTTGTAGATTGAAATTGTTTTCTAGTAGATTATGATTCGATTTTTTAAATACCTACACACACAAGTGGCTAATTTCAACCCTTGTTTTCTTAGAATGCGACAATATACATTAGTTTGCAAATGACAACTAATGTTTTGCTACTTCTTTTTTTTATATTGCAACTTTTGAGTCGTAATTTGAAACAGGTTATTCTGCAGATTGGAAATGACAGTCACAGTTTTGATACTTAGTTATTTTTAAATTGCAACTTTTGAGTCGTAATTTGAAACAGTTTCTGCAGCAATTTGTAGCTTTTAAAGATTAATTTACTTTCCATTTTCAAGCAATCATGTAGAGATTCAAGAACAATTTTTTTTACAAAATCAACAATCTTCATTAGTGATTTACAACATAAACTTATTTTAATAGATATGATTTAAAATCATGAAAAATTGTTGCAATTTTTCCCGCGATAATTATTTTTATATTAAAGAAAATTAAAAATGAAATTAAAAGAATTTAAAACAAACAAAAAGAAAACAAAACAACTTAATCAAATTCAATCGCGATATCGGAAATGAAATGTGCCGATCTGTCAAATAACAGCGGCGAAGAGGCAAAATTGCAACAGGCAGCAAATAAAGTGCTGCCACCACGACGAGCTCAGAATGGGGTGGGTTCAACGAATGCAAATTAATCGACGATTCGATTAATTAAGTTGCTGATGATTTTGATATCACGTTGATATCAAAATAATTATTGATTTTATTATAATTGCCACAGGGGCGTTCTTACGTTTCGCAAGGAAGAGGGCGCCAGCAATTGCAAACCTTAAAAAAAAAGAACGAAGAAAAGAAACCGAAGCGAAACAATTAAACCACTGTCCAAGAAAATAGAACACAAAATTGATATCTTTTATGATAAATTTATTGATGTAAAAATGCCTGAGAAACCTTGCAAAGCGCAGGATGAAAACTCAGGATCTTTTCCAAAAATTAAACAAAAGATTTCATAGACTAAGGGACCGTTAAGGTCTTAATTCCCAACAATAAAATTGGGATGAACAAACAAAAATTTCAACACAAAATACAAATTTTACTTATCTTTTCCTTTTTTTCTGTAGAATCCCCAACGATTTATTTTCCCTTTCCTCTCCTTTTAATCCTTAAATTTTCCTTTTATTTTCTCAAACCACACAACTATTTTTTCTAATTTTTTTCAACTTTTTTTTTTCTCCTTGTTTCGATATCAAAACTTTCTTCTCGATCTTATCACTTTTGATGCTCTGTAAGAATTGACGGCCAGATTCCAAGATCTGTGCTGTCTCTTCTTTTCATCTCCCGCCATTTTAGCTTTCAGCCAATATGGAGTGGCGGATTTCAATCACATCATCAACAGCCAATCGGAGATCGGCTTGTTGATTTGAACTTGTGATGAAATACTCGCGATCCTGCTTACTCGCCTTTTCTCTCACAGCTAAATGCAAGTCATCCTGGAATTCGCCGCACGCTGGATTCACTTCCAGGTCACGACGATTCCATGAGCTGCGATCAGCCACCCCCACTTTCTACTCTGATATCGTACAAAGACTAAGAACTTAAAATTGAGAAAAATCTTTTCATTAAACTTTAACTTAACTTGAACTTTATCACAACCGCGCGAAAGGAAAGAAAAAATAGTTATCATTCGGGACCTATTTACTCAACACCGACCTAAGTTGCCCGAAACTTAACCGCCCATTACTCTATGAAATCTATTTCAAGTATTACAATCTTTTTAAAAATTACTATACTCCACGTTAAAAAGAAGTTAACAATATAAACAAAAGATGTAAAATTGTTTACAATATGAATTTAACGAAAAGAATATGAATTTACAATAAAAAATGTTTCTTAAGACTTAAAGTTAGGCCGTAGGCCATTCTCCATTTGGAGTGACTTCACATGCGACTTTACGTATCGACCAGACCGTCCATCTGGTTTGGTTTCACTTCCATGGAAACCATTCCTCTTTTGATACCTGAAACCAAAAACACTCTATTACCAAGACCGGAATCTTTCGTACGTTTCACTCTCCAAAACCCGTTTGTTTACATTGTTGTATTAGTAATTTTGACAATTAGTCCATGAATAGATGTGAGCACAAACAAAAAAAAAACGATGCCGTGGGCTAGCGGCATTTTGCACAGCAAAAACAAAATGGAGGGGTTAATAAGTTTTTTTCAGGTTTTTCCTTTTACTTTTTTCGATGAAAAAGTCAGTTTTAAGCTTTAATTTTGCAGGCATTTTGTGGATAGTGAACCAATGTACCTTTTTGTCTTGAAAAAAGCATGTTCAACAACAGTTTATTATAATTAATTCACTAATTTACAGTAATCACTACGATATTCTTTAAATTTCATAATAATCCCCGGATTTTTGTATCAAAGATGCGTTCGAAGAACCATCAATTTAAGGGTGCGAGTGCAATTTTTGTATTGAATTCTAATAAATTTTCGTTAACGAACGGCAAGTAATTAAAATCTGTATCAATTTAATTAATCCAAGTATATTTATAGTTTGTATATTTAAAAAAAAGAGTTATAATCGAAAAATATCTTATCCATAACATTCTTGATTGATGGAAGCATACATGTATTTGCTATAAAAAAAACTATGCATCAAAGGAACACAAATGTTTTAAAAAAGTAATCAGAACGATTATAGCGAACCTGTTCAATAAATGCAGAGCAAATAAAATGTAAATTTTGACATATATCACAAAATGAAAACTTCTTAAAATCGTTCTGAATTCATGCACAACTAATTCAATAGAACATGTAATCGTCATGAATGTTTATTGTTGACGTACAGAAGTTTTTTTTAGTGAATTTCCACAGTTTAACGCAAAATATAATTTTCATTCATTCCTTAAAAATGTTTAGTTACCAAAGTTCAAGTTTACTTATTATTGTTTGAAGGGTGTTTAGTAAAAGTGCTGCTAAAAGTGAAACAAATGAATGAGTTTTACGTACATGTTTTTCTTAATATAGTAAATACTTCCATAGATTACATTTTATAAATGCAGAACATAGAAGAAAATATACATAAACAATAGTTTTCAGATATAAAGCAGAGGTTAGCGTAGAAAAATATTTTTGAGAAAGCCAATAATATTTTAAATATGTATGTTCATTAAAGAAATTTCCGCTTCGGCTAACCTTCATCAACTTTTTAGAAAAAAAAAATAACATTAATAGCAGCCAATTATTTCATAGCATAATTCATTTTTCAGATTGTAAAATGTCTAGAAATTTTCATACGCTACAAAATTCGTAATTTTATGCGTAAGCATAGAAGATATCATTATTTAGTCAAGAAGTATGCATTTTGGCGCGTTCCCCGATTTTTTTTCTATTGGGTGTTCGGTTTCCCCTTACGGGAATAAAAAAAAGTTACTTAAATCTATTTATTGCACTCATTTAGTTGGTATTGTATATAAACATATTGCCTTTTTCTATTCCTTAAAGATGCTTTACACAAAGCAACTTATTTTTAAAACATGGTTCCCCCAAATTTGTATTCCAAAATCTAACTACAAACAAAATTCCAACTCTAACATAGTCCCTTAAAAAGAAATTTTCAGGAATATTTCTGCAACAAACAAAACTAAAATTTGGTCTTGCAATTATCGAACTGCTTAAATGATGAAAATACTAATCTAATTGAGGAATCTGAACTAGCTTAAGTTGGCAATGGAACTTCACACGTATGCTTCTCGTAGCATTTTCTGTACAAAAAAATACGGAGGCACCCACCTATTGTATAAAGTACATTAAAAGTACATTAAAGAATACGGTCATGGCTATTCTGCCGTCTGCCGGAGTTTACATTACAAAATAAACTAATAAAAATAAGAAAAAGGAGGAAATATAATTGAAATTACTAGATTTAAACAGAAATTTACAAAAAATATTTTTAATGTAGTAAAGTTAAATTTAATTATTACAATTTCGGGTGAGAAGCGAGAGTTTTGATTTTTTACAATTTTAATGATTTGAAACATAAATAAAAAAGTCAATTTTAAAAATAATAATTTTAATGATTTAAAACAAAAAGCATTCTGGAGCATAAGTGTGATTTTAGAAACTATTACGGTACATTTGAGCATGTTTACAAAATTTGTACAATTTATACCAACCCCGAGCACCATTTAATATTTCGTGAAGACTATTAATAGACAAAAAACTTTCTTGAAAATACAATCGCCGAATTTCTTGCAAAATTGGGCACACAGCTATAAAATGGTAAACATCTTCTAGTTCGTCATCTATTCTTGAGATGATAGTCGCAGAAAAATCAGGCCACTCATGCAGATTTCGTTCAGTTATTGAAAACGCGATGTCATGAGATAGAGCCAGGTGGTTCCATTCCCTGAAAGGTGATGCATTTGTTTGCAATAGTCTAACCAATATCAATTTATGAAGACTGGTATCACTTCTTCTCATCACTCTCGTATAAAAGTCTGAAATAGCCTTAAGGTTTCTTATATAGATTGGTGGTAATCCTGTTTCGACATGAATCGCGTAGGTCGGCGTGGAGTTCGGCAAACGAAAAATGCGTTTGAGAAAATGTCTTTGGACCAACTCAATCTCTTCGAACGGAGTAACCCCAAATGCTTGTATCCCATAGCACATACAGGTGTTGACTGTAGCATTAAAAACTTTGAATTTTGACGAATGGTCAATATCGGGATTTGCAAAAAAAGTCGGCCACATTGAATTCAATGCTAACTTAGCTTCACTGCTTTTTTTCTTGGCGTGCTTGGAAAAGTTTAAGTTATATGTAAACAGTACTCCTAGATACTTAAATTCACGTACACATTCAATCCGTTCGCTACCAAGTCTCCAGGCTTCTTCAGGAGCTCTTCTACATTGTCGGTTTTCAAATATCATTGCTTTTGTTTTTTGAACGTTAATTTTCAGATCCCATATTTGACAGTACGACTGTAATTTATTAATTTGAAGTTGCAGTGAAAAAGGATTGTCGGCAAGTAATATCAAATCGTCAGCATAAAGCAAAACTTTGATGAGAGTTCCAGCAAAGATTACGCCACCCGGTAGAATATCAGGAATGTCATCAATAAACAGAGCGAATATCAGAGGGCTCAAAATGCATCCTTGTGGAACGCCTGCCGCTGTTTCGAACCGCTCTGACACTTTAGATCCATCCCATACAGCTGCGTTTGAAGATTTCAGAAATTGAAAATACAGCATCAAAAATTTTCGTGATACTCCCATATTTGAGAGCTTATAAAGCAAAGCCTGTCTGTTTACTGTGTCGAATGCAGCTTTGAAATCAACGAAACAAACATAAAGTTTTTTGTTTTCAATCTGATTTCTAGCTAAGCTAGTCAATGCAAATATGTGATCCATAGTGGTGAATCCAGAGCGGAAGCCAGCTTGAAATATGCTGAGAAGATTGGTTCTTTCAGTCCAGCTAGATAATCTTTCATAAAGAATTCTAGCAAATATCTTTCTAAGCGAGTTGAGAATGGATATTCCCCTGTAGTTCTCAGGATGATTAGGATCTCCTTTCTTAAATATTGTGAAAATGAGGGCTTTAGTAAAATTTGAAGGAACACAAGCATTCTCATAGAGGCGGTTGAAGAAATCCAGAATGTAGGCCTTTAAGCTATTGTTCGAATTTTTGAAAAACTCTACTGGTATTCCATCGCTTCCAGGTGCTTTGTTGTTTTTCATTTTCGTAAGAGTTATTTCCAATTCACTTAACGATATTGAGCAGTCCAGGTCGGAAACACACGTGTTCTGTAACGCAAAGCTGAAAGTATGAAGATTCTCTTCAGCCGACAAAAGAGTTTTAAAATGATCTCCTAAAGTCTGAGCTTCGAGAGTTATATTCATACTTTGCCGCCACCCGCTAACTTCACGAACGTTTTGCCAAAATTCCTTTGAATTTTTACTAAGCTGTAGCTGATGTGCAAGGTTTTTGTTGTAGCTTATTTTCTTAGTAGCGCAAAGCTGTTTTAAATCTTTCTTGGCTCTTAGGTACATATTTTTATAATACTCGGAATTTGTTACTCTAAAGAGCTTTAAATATTTAAATGAGAGTTTGCGTAATTTATTGCAATCGCTATCAAACCATTTGTTTTTAGGAATGAAATGAACAAAAGTGTGGTTCCCTGCTGGTACCGAAGCATAAACTAATCTTATTATATTGTTTTCAATTTCTTCTATTGTGGCTGTTGACTGCTGTGGAAGATGACTAAAGTTGTGATTTAGAAGAGCTTTGTACCGATCAGCTTTGTTTTGCATCCATTTTAGTTTCCGGAAATTGCCTGAAACACTTTGTTGTTCTCGTTCTTCGAAGTTTGTTTCAACAACAATTGGCAAGTGAGCCGAGAAATTGGCCAGTAGCACCTTAAAATCTCTTATTACATTGCCCCATTCTCCAAACGTTGCACATAGGTCAATAACTGATTTTCCTTGACCGCTGATAAATGTAAATTCACCATATTCATCACCTTTTGCCACCCCATTCAGCACGAATAGGCCAAAGTTTTCGAAAAATTCAGATAGTAGTTTGCCGTTCCTATTAAGCGTTTCATCTTTAGAATTTCTAATACTTTCGAAAATAAGTTGATTTTGTAAGAAGTGCACAGATGAATTCTGATAGTCACCAATTCGAGCATTGAAATCTCCAATTAGCATAGTATTTTCCAAGAAATAATTGGTCAAGAAGTTACACAAGTTATCAAAATCATTTTGCCAGTTATTGCAGTTTAAATATACCGGAATAATATGGTAGTTTAAATTGTTACATTTTATATGAACTACAATTGTGCTTTCGATGTTTTTAAATTCTACAAAATGAGAAATTTTACATTTTATGCCACATAAAATACCCCCACTCGCTCTCCCATGTACATTTGTTTGAATTGCTGGTATGAATTTTAATTTATAATCCCTAAAATATTTAATAAAATCATTTTCAAATCTTTCCTCTAAAAAGGTTTCCAATAGAATTATTACATCAAATTTCAAAATATAATTAAAAAAATCAGGTTGCAAAAGTTTACTTTTTAGACCCGTAATATTATAAGCTTAAATTGTTAAATTAAGAGATTTATAAATTTTTTGGCAGACGACAGTTTTTTCCTATTGGCTTCTGCCATTATTAGAGTTCATTAACTCAACCCTAGGTGGCGCTGGTGTTGAGTGAGAGATCGATGGTAAATTCCCACTATCAACCGGAACTAGCTTCACTCCCTCGCTGCTGTCAAAGAACTCAGAAGATCTGTCACCAAACATATTGTTTACAAACGTCATTTCCGTCGCCGATTTGACAAGTAATCCTCGTGAAATTTTATAAACGAAGAGATGATTGTTTATTTGTAGTTTATCACCTTTTAGGTTGATTTTAGCTTGAGGATTAATTTGTAGAAGTTTGTTTTTCACGTCATTTAGTGTTTGCCTTTTCTTTCGGTACATCAAAGATTGTTCGCGATAGATGCTTATTCCTTTCCCTTTGAGCTGATTAGCGGCAGCTAGAATTTTATTCGCAACTTCTACGGAGTGAAGTTCCATTAAAAACGGTTCATCTTTGTGTATGCGAGTTTGTGATTTCTCGAGTTTTATTAAAATTAACTTCTTCACCTTCTTTTAACTTGAGAAGCTCGTTGCATGTTTGTTTTGCTAGATCAACAGCACTAGTTTCTCTGTCTATAGGAAGGTGTACCACCAAACAGTTTTCGTTGTGTTTCCGTGAAATTATTTCTAGTTGAGACTCCAGCAAGTCACAGCGGTCGGTCATTGTTTTCAATTTTTGAGTTAATTGTGCATTTGTGTTTTTTAGTGTGTCTAATTCAGCGGATAAGGCTGCAACATCAGACTTTGTGGCTAAATCTTTGATTTGCTCAGCAATAGTGACTCTTAAAATATCTTGAAATTGCGAAATAGACATTTTTCCAACTTCCATTTTGATTAAATCAAATCTTTTGTTGCTGTTGTTATGCTCTGGAGAAGTATCAGTAATGTTTCTTTTACCGCTCATAGAGATACCGTAATACAGCAAGTAGTTTTTCCTTATTTCCTCCTTGCGCAAAGCAAATAAAAACGTAAAATACTTCCTACCTTAGAAACTCTGGGCAAATTTGTGTTGTTCAGGCGATACTGCGACTCAAAGAGATGCGTTCAATTAACTTTTTTGAATTTAATGTTTACTTGTTATAGAAATAATTAAACTTTACACAGAGCTTGTTTTAAATTTGCACTTCCACCTTTTACTTCAACTGTCAAACTCACCCACCTATTGTTTCCACCTGAACTTCTAACGTCGCGTCGGTCGCCAAAAAAATGCTCTAAGCAAACTACAGCTGAAAAAATTGTCTGTTTTGTTGTTTTACAAAGTATTGAGTTACACTTTTGTCCATTTGCAATAATTAACTTAACTAGTTGCAGCGCATGTTGCGTTCGCAAATTATTTAAGTAAACACAATAAATAATAATAAACTAATAAATCATTAAATAATATGTATTCTGTCAATTTTATTTTATTTAATATACATTTACAACATTTATTTGGATTGAAATTAAAAAGCTATACAAATCTTCCAATTTAAGACCATGTCAGCACTTGAGATTCTGTTGGTTAGGATTGTTTAGTTTTTGAACGAGGCCATGAAACATTCAAAATGAAGCATTTAGATGGGGCTGATTACTATAATGAAGCGAAACAAAGCAAGTTAACTTTGATATATGAGCCGTTTATTTTGAAAGTGGCATAAGTCACTTTTTTTTAAAGTCGAGATATTTAGGATATTTGTTATACCGTTAATTACCAATACTTCTCTCGAAGAAATCTCAATAGTTCTCAACTTATTGAGAGCAAATTTTTTAAAAATGAAAAGATACCGTTCAATTGTATTTAGTGTTGCCATTAACTCATTTTTTTTTTAAAGTGACTTATGCCACTTTCAAAATAAACGGCTCATATATCAAAGTTAACTTGCTTAGTTAGACACAACATTAAAGCAACTTGAGTTTAACTTT
This sequence comes from Eupeodes latifasciatus, assembly GCA_920104205.1. Classification (NCBI taxonomy): domain Eukaryota; kingdom Metazoa; phylum Arthropoda; class Insecta; order Diptera; family Syrphidae; genus Eupeodes; species Eupeodes latifasciatus. The sequence continues at coordinate 13,138 of CAKKTC010000396.1, forward strand.
ATTAATGTCGAATTAATTTCTTTGTTTGTCAAACTTCTGAAAACTAAAATGTTGCATTTGGATAAAAATAATAAAAAGTATCACAGAATAAACGAAAAAATTTAAGAGCGAATATTTCAAATTGCACTGTTATGTAAACGTCCCAATGTACCACTGCAGCCCTTTTTGTCGTATCCTTCAATTTTTATGGATTTTGCTTAATATTTGTTTAAGGGTGGAGTAGGAAAGATGAAGTTATGATATTGTGTATTTTGGCCTAAAATTTAGTACTGAATGAGACTTTTTGAGATTTTTGTTAGTCTCTTATCAGCCTCGTCAATTCTGCTAAGTTTTAGTTCCGATCTTATGTTAGTAATTGAAATGTATGATTTGTCTTTTTTTTGGTCATGCTTATTTTTATTGTTAATTTTTAGACGCATATATATTATTATCAGAGGAGTTTTGGAATTTTGGGTGGTATTAGTAATTATTTTTCGAATAATTATAATACTCAGTGATTTTTTTTTAAATTCTTTAATATATTTGACTATACGAATAAGCGTGTGTTTCATTATTTTGAACCTACAAGTACCGATACATAAATGACTTAGTTGATGTTTAAAGTCAATATCTTTCTTTGTTGTCATAATACATGAGATGAAAATCATTTCGCAAATCTTAGAAATGTTATCGATTGAATTTTACTAAGAAATTAACTAAAAGTTAGGAACAATAATTTGATATAATAAAATAAGTTTGATTTCATTATCTGTTTTTTCCCCTAGATTTTTAGGAGAAAACAAATTTTAGAAATTTTTGAAAGTTTATATCTTAATATATATAATTCTTCTGTGAGTGTGTATGTCACTGAACTTCTCTTAAACGACTGGACCGATTTTGATGAAATTTTGTGTGTGTGTTCAAGGGGATCTGAGAATGGTTTAGATTCACATTTTGGAATGTTTTACATTGGATCCGACCGACGACGGCGCTACCATCGCAGTGTCAATTATTAAATAATATTCAATTTTAAAAGGTTTTAAAAAATAAAAACCGATTTTACGGCAAAAACGAGGTTTACCTCATGCGCATATTTTAATTTGGTTGGTGGATAAAATACGCGCAGAAGAAATTGACAAAATTATTTCAGCGGAAATTCCAGATCCGAAAGTTGATCCAGAATTGTTTAACATTGTTACTACAAATATGATCCATGGTCCATGTGGCACTCTAAACATGATGTCGCCATATATGGATAATGGAAAATGTACAAAACGTTTTCCAAAACCATGTGAAACTGATACTATCACCAATATGGACGGTTATCGATATTATCGACGTAGAGACGTAGACAATGGTGGTCAATCATATGAATTGCGTCTGTAAAATGGTGTGAGAGTAGATATTGATAATCGCTGGGTAGTTCCATATTCGCCATTGCTGTGCAAAACCTACAAAGCGCACATAAACGAAGTCTATCAAATACATTTGTAAATATGTTCACAAGGGTAGTGATTAAGCTATATTTGCTGTTAACGACAATGACGAAATAACACGTTATCAAATGGGTCGATAAATAAGTAGCAACGAAGCTATTTGGCGCATTTTTACGTTCCCTATACATGAAAGGGATCCTGCTGTTATACATTTGGCTGTGCATCTTGAAAACGGACAGCGTGTTTACTTTACAGAAGAAACTGCACTACAACAGGCTTTGACGGCTCCAAAAACAACTCTTACTCAATTTTTTAACCTTTGTAGTCGACAAGATGATGTTGGTCAATTCGCAAGGACGTTGATGTACACTGATGTTCCTAAATTTTTTACATGGAATAAACAATCAAAGAATTGGGAACCGCGGAAACGAGGCATTCCAGTACCAGGATTCGCTGATATATTTATGACAAAAACTTTAGGTCGATTATATACAGTTCATCCTAAGCAACGCGAATGTTTTTGTTTGCGTTTATTACTGGTTAACGTCCCTGGACCGACGACGTCCTTCCAATATTTGCGAAAAGTCAATGGTACTTCATACGACTCTTTCTTCGATGCGTGTCGTGAGTTACATTTATTGGAGGATGATAACCATAGGGATCTCACACTTGCAGAAGCAGCACTGAGCTCATCTCCACAACAAATTCGTCAATTATTTTCAATAATATTGACAACGTGTTTTCCGTCTGATGCATCTACTCTGTGGAACAAATATAAAGACTCAATGAGTGAGGATATTTTGCATCGGACTAAAATTACTAATCAAAATCTTATTATTGAATTCTCCGCCGAAATATACAACGAGTCATTAATAATGATTAAGGATATTTGTATTCTTATTTCAAACATGCCGCTCATCCATTTTGGAATGCCAGCGCCGAATCGCCCAGCAGTAGACATCATCAACAGCGATGTTCAACGTGAACACCAGTTCGATAAGACTTCTTTGGCTACTTTTGTTGCGGAAAATGAACAATTGCTTACTGCTGAGCAACGAAATGTATATGATCAAATTAACGTTTCAATTGCAGCACAACAAGGTGGATTCTTTTTTTTAGACGCTCCAGGTGGCACTGGTAAAACATTTCTTATCGCACTGATACTTGCGCGGATTCGATCTCAAAATCATATTGCATTGGCCATTGCTTCATCAGGCATTGCAGCAACGTTACTTGATGGTGGACGGACTGCGCATTCAGCACTTAAATTACCTTTGAACGTTCATACAAATCCCGAAGCAATGTGTAACATAAAGAAGCATTCAGGCATGGCTGAAGTTTTGAGAAAATGTAAAATTATTATCTGGGATGAATGTACAATGGCCCACAAGCATTCGCTTGAAGCTCTCGACAGGTCCCTGAAAGATATCAAAAATAATGCTCGGCTTTTCGGTGATGCTCTACTGCTACTGTCTGGTGCTTTCAGACAAACATTACCAGTCATTCCACGCGCGACATATGCAGACGAAATAAACGCATGTTTGAAAGAATCTTATCTATGGCCAAGTGTCACTAAGTTATGCCTTACTATTAATATGCGCGTTCGACTTCAAAATGATCCATTAGCGTCAGGATTCTCTGAACAATTGTTAGACATTGGCAACGGTAAAATTCAATTGTATGAAGATACACAATATATTCGACTTCCAGAGAACTTTTGCAACATGGTGGCTACCAAAGATGAGTTAATAACAAGTATCTTTCCAGATTTAAGACATAATTATACTAATCATGAATGGCTACGAGAGCGAGCTATTTTAGCCGCAAAAAATTTAGATGTTGACGCCATCAATTTTAAAATACAACAGTCATTGCCTGGTGATGAAAATACATTTAAATCGATTGACACTGTTGTTGATCCTGACGAAGTTGTCAACTATCCTGTAGAGTTTCTAAATTCACTAGATTTACCTGGAATGCCACCACATAATTTGCGACTGAAAATTGGCTCACCTATAATTTTGCTTCGAAATTTAAATGCCCCAAAATTGTGTAATGGCACGCGATTAGTTGTAAAAAAAATCATGGGCAACATTCTTGAAGCCACTATTTTGAGTGCAAAATTTCAAGGTGAAGTTGTACTTTTACCACGGATCCCAATGATTCCTTCAGATTCGCCTATACCATTCAAACGTTTACAATTTCCAATCCGCTTGGCATATGCTATGACTATAAATAAGTCACGAGGCCAAACAATGACAATTTGTGGCTTAGATTTAGAAAACCCATGTTTTTCTCACGGCCAATTATATGTTGCGTGTTCCAGAGTTGGAAAACCATCGAATTTATTTATTTATACACCTCAGGGTTTAACCAAAAATATTGTACATCCAATGGCATTACGATAAATTAAGTTTTTGTAAATAAAAAAAAAATATTTTTTAAATAAAATAGTTTAAGTATAACCTTTTTTACCTTTAATTAAAACAAGTTGAAGATTTCATTACACATACTCACACGCTATCGATTAGTCTAATTGTAATAAATTTACATGTAATGACGTTAGATATTGTCATAACATTTGAATAATAATTTTCATCAAAATGGTCCAGAATGTTTTAGCTTATTAAAAAAAGTTTGAAATTTTCAAATTAAAGACGTGTAGACAGGACAACGTCTGTCGGGTCCGCTAACAACTAACATGCGAGTATTTTTGCAACATGATGAAACTGCAAATGTGCTTGCGAAGCAGTTGTTAGATATTGGAAATAATAAAGTTGTAATGGACACCTTTACCGGATTCATCACATTACCCACAGATTTCTGTCACATCACAGATTCAAAAGAGGAGCTTATTCAGCGTGTTTTCCCAGATAAAGCGCAAAAGTTCAAAAACCATAATTGGCTGGGTGAACGAGCAATATTGGCAGCGAAAAATAAAGATGTCGAGGATCTCAATGCGACCATTCAGAATTTTCTTCCAGGACAGTTGGTTTCCTTTAAATCAGTCGACACCGTTATGAACCAGGATGACGAAGTCAACTATCCCACGGAGTTTTTAAATTCACTGGAATTGCCTGGATTACCACCTCATAATTTGCAGTTAAATGTAGGATCAGTTGTCATCATGCTGCGTAACATTAATCAACCTCGACTATGCAATGGAAAAAGACTGGCTGTGAAAAAGCTGATGAATAACGTCATTGAGGCAACAATCATAAAAGTAAAATACAAAGGAGAGGATGTCTTGATCCCGCGAATACCGATGATTCCAACGGATTTACCATTCGATTTTAAACGCTTAAAATTTTCAGTACGTCTGGCCTTTGCGATGACAATAAATAAATCGCAAGGACAGTCTTTAGAAGTTTGCGGAATCAACTTGGAGTTTCCCTGTTTCACGCATGGACAATTATACGTCGCGTGTTCGCGCGTCGGAAAACCGTCTTCTTTGTTTATTTACGCACCACAAAACAAAAAATATAGTTTATGAGAAAGCTTTAAATTGATTAACAAATGGTATCATAACAGTGTGTGTCTGTTAATAAAAATTTAAACCTTATAAATAGCCAGTATTTCAGGCAAACTCTGTTTTTTTAAGTAAGCAACATGATGTGTCGAAAATAATAATAAAACTTCATGCTTCATTAAAAAAATGCTTTTTTATTCAATACGTTTTGTTTGTTTTGAAATTAATTTATACAAAAGTTTAGGTCTTTTATTTATCGATTGAGGCAGTATGAAGTCTGCAGGGTCAGCTAGTTTCTTATAAAAATAAAGTGCACGACTATTCCGCACAAACTTGCTTTTGTATCCAAAGACTCTTTTTACAAATAGTAATGATATTATTTAAAGAATTTAACTATAAAATAAGTTTGTCTTCAAAAATTTAAATGCCATTTAAATACTCAAAAAAACCTTTATTTGTTAAATTTGTTTTTGAAAATCGTTAGTGTTTTTTTTAACTTCCCATAGGAAGTTATTGTAATGAGTCCGATTTGTCAAATTAAAAATTTTGACATTTCTCGACGTTTCAAGGTCCCTAGAGTCGAAATAAAAGATTTTTAGAAAGATGTCTGTGCGTGCGCGTGGACGTACGTTCGTACATCCGAACGTTCGCCACGTTTTTTTCGTCGTCCATAGCTCAAGAGCCAGAAGAGTCATCGACTTCAAATAAATTTTGTTATACAGATACATAATAAGGCAGAAAGGGCTCTCAAGAAAATTGCGTGGGTTGTTTTTTTACCATAGCAGTTTAAAAAAAAGATGAACATTTTGGTTAAACCTAAATATCTCATGAACCAATGATGCCAGAGACTTGAATTAAATTTTATAATATATATTGTAACGTAATACAAAACAATTATGTTTTTGGAAAAAAATCCAATTAACGGTTTTTTTATAAATCAAAAAAACTGAAAAAAAAAATTGTCACCTCGAAAATTTTGCGACCAAAATATGATTTCATCTCCAAAACAATTTTGTGCAACAAAGAATAATGTTTTTGACATCTGATAAAATTTTGAAAAAAATCGAATTGACAGTTTTTTTTTTACAAAAAATAAAAACCTAAAAAAAATTATAAAAGGTGGTAAAAATTAATTTTCGACTCAAATATCTTTTCAAAACTTGGAGATAATGCCTTTAAACTACTTTAACATAAGTTAAGTTAACATAAGTTGAAGTTGAAAAATGACAGATACTTGTTGCTCGATTGAAATTTTTGAAATTGGAGCCTAAAACAATTTTTTTTGAATTGATAGCACGGCGCGGCGTACTAACAGCTATGTAGGTATGTAGGGGGGCATGCTGCCCCCCTGCAACCCCCCTGCTTGGGATCACTATAGGATTTGGGGTGGGTGCGAGTTTGGGTATATGCAAAGAACACGAATGCGTTGTGATTCTTTCATAATTGTGAGCCATACTTGCTTTTTTTTTTGTTGGGAATTTCTTTGATTTTAGTGCTCAAATGCAAGTTCTATCAATTCAAAAAAACTTTTTAGCAAAAGTAGCTATTCTAGACAATAAATCAACCATTTTTGCGTGTTTTGTATGTAAAAAGGTGAACTTTAAAAATTCGGCGTTGTTTCCATTATTTTGTTGGCCTTATTTCTTTTTATAAATCGAAATAACGCCAAATTGGTTTTATTTCGTTTTGAACAATGAAATAAGGCCAAATTTGAAATTTGGTGTTATTGGTACTATTTCACGTCACCAATTCAACGCTTGATATTTTTTCAGATGTTTCAATCGTAGGTGGGAAGTTACTTCACCCAATTTTCTGATGAAATTATCTCCCGCCTTCAGTGGGATATAACTTCACAAAAAAAAAGTGAAATTAATTCCCACTAGTGGTGAAGTTAGTTCTCATGTGAAGGTAGTTCTCGTGAAGTTAATTCCCTGCACCGCTTCTAACTAGTTTTAACTTAAAAGAAATATTGTTTTCAACATTCGATAAAATTTTGTGAAAAATCGAATTGACAGTTTTTTTTACAAAAAATAAAAACCTAAAAAAAAACAATACTAAAACTTGGTAAAAATTTACTTTCGACTCAAATAGCTTTTCAAAAATTACGAACTTCAAACTTATTTTATATCACAGAAAATATTGTTTTCGATATTTATATATCATTCGATATAAAAATCCAACAATCCGTTTTTTCATAAAAAATAAATAAAATCTACAAAATATTTTTTTTACGCAAATTTGGTAAAAATTGATACATATAGACAAACTTTTAAGCAAGACAAATCGACAGACGGGATAGGAAGTTATCAGTGTGGGTCGTATCCCAGCCTCTTTTTAAGGGACTAAATCTATGCTGATATTTGAGAGCGGTCTGTCGGCATTGAAAATTTCGCACAATATTTTTAAAAATATACACTGAACAAAAATGTTATTCAAAAATATACAGTTTTGTTTTAAATTCAAATTGGCAATCTAGAATATGGTCAATAGAAGAAAAATCTTCAGTTGTTTTTTTGCTCTTTCCTCATGGAAGCGAGACAAGATGATATTACCTTTTAAGTTTACAAAAAAAGACCAAGACGAGATATTCGACAATTAGTACTATATTATATTATTTTAACATTATTTTGGAAGTTATTGTAAGCGGTACAATTTGTCAATTTCAAGTACCCTAAAATCTACACACATCTTTTTAGAAAGATGTCT
>CAKKTC010000397.1:0-12500 GCA_920104205.1 Eupeodes latifasciatus
AAATATAAATATCTCATGAACCAATGATGCTAGAGACTTGAATTAAATTTTGTATTATATATTGTAACGTGATACAAAACAATTATATTTTTGGAAAAAAAATCAATTAACGGTTTTTTTTATAAATCAAAAAAAAAACTGAAAAAAAAAATTTGTCACTTCGAAAATTTTACGACTAAAATATGATTTCATTTCCAAAACAATTTTGTGCAATGAAGAATAATGTTTTTGACATCTGATAAAATTTTGAGAAAAATCGAATTGACAATTTTTTTACAAAAAATAATAACCTAAAAAAAAATAAAAAAAAGTTGGTAAAAATTGAATTTTGATTCAAATATCTTTTCAAGACTTTGAGATATTGGCTTTAAACTACTTTTATCTTAGGTTAGGTTAGGTTAGGTTGCAAGGGGTGTGCACAGCATGAAGCTGTTGCGTACACGGGGGCCTATTGGTCCATTGTGATCCCCTGTAAAAGTAAAAATTTAGCATCGATGCTCCTCAAATCTGTCGATTAGCGTAGACTGGCTCGTTAACGAACCAACCTGTGCTATCTATAAATTTCCTCATGCTTGCCATTGAAACCTGTGCTAGATCATCCAGTTCTCCAACAAACCTGTTTCCGAAATGACGGAGTCGGCTGGTTTGGAGATTCGGACAGTCGCAGAGCAGGTGTTTAATGGTTTCCATTTCCTCCTCATCCTGACAGCTCCTACAAAAATCGGGTGCAAATGCACCTATTCTGTTAGCCATTGTGCCAATGGCGCAATGACCTGTTAGTACACCTGTCAAGATTTTAATATTCTTTTTACTCAGCGATAGAATATACCGAGTTTCCTTTTCATTTGTGTTAGGCCATAAACTTCTAGAGATTACACAATCATCCCTGGATTTCCAGGAGATGTTGATTTTCTCTTTTAGCTTAAGGTCTATCTTCCTCTTGAGTACCCCAATCGGGACGAGGGGTCCCCCAACTGAGTGGTCGCTACTACTTATGTCTGCTTCTGACCCTTTCCTGGCTAGTTCATCTACTATATCATTCCCTTCTATATTGCTATGTCCGGGAACCCAGCAGAGCTTTACCTGGTTAGTGTGGCAGATTTTGTTTAATTTCTTCCTACAGTTTAAAACTGCTTTTGATCTTATGGTCTCACTGGCTAAGGCTTTGATAGCAGCCTGGCTGTCCACGAAAAAAGTAATCTCCGAAGAGCTTAGATTTTCTTGGTGTGCCAATTCAGCTGCTTTTGCAATGGCAAAGATCTCGGCCTGAAAGACACTACAGTCAGCCGGGAGTGTATATGACGCTCTGATGTTCAGAGATTGGCAAAACACTCCAGCACCTGTTCCTGATTCCATTTTTGAACCATCAGTGTAGAAAGGGATACCCTGTTTACTTATAAGTGAATTAGGATCCCAACCCTGTCTTTCTGGTATTAAAATAGAAAATTTCCTGTCGAATATTAAAATAGAAAATTTCCTGTCGAAATCCAGTAAAGGGGGGATGTAATCGGTGGTCTCTCTCAGTCCTGGAATCGTGTCATATCTTTGTAAGATTGACCCGTGGCCATAAGTGCTGTGCCTCCAAAAGCTCAGTTCTCTTAAACGAATTGCAGTTTTGGCTGCCGTGCACTTTATGAACTCATCCAGAGCCGGGAGGTCCAAGATCATTTCCAATCCAGCTTGTGGTGTGGATCTTTGAGCCCCTGTTATTCCTACACAGGCTAGTCTCTGTACCTTATTCAGGTTCTTGAGATAGCTTGATTTTTCCACCGCTTTCCACCATACAATAGATCCATAGGTAAGAATGGGTCTGACTATCGCTGTGTACATCCATTGGATGACTTGCGGTCGCATACCCCAACGTACACCGAAGGTCTTTTTGCATGTGTAGAATGCACATAGTGCTTTTTTCATTCTTTCCTCCGTATTACGCTTCCATGTAAGCTTGGAGTCAAGGATTACTCCTAGAAATTTAGCTTCCTTAGAAGGTTTTAGAGGAATGCCATTTAGTTTGGGAGGGTTGAAGCCCTCCAGTTTCCTTTTCTTCGTGAACAAAACTAGCTCTGTCTTGGTGGGGTTGACCCCGAGACCGTTCTTAGTTGCCCAAGAAGATAAATCCTTTAATGCATTTTCCATAATGTTTTCGATGATGGTAAGAAACTTGCCTGATACCAAAACCACTATGTCATCTGCATATGCTACTATTTTAATGCCCTGATCTTTGAACTTTGTGAGAATTTTGTTGACTACGAGGATCCAGAGCAGGGGTGAGATGACTCCTCCCTGTGGTGTGCCTCTAGTAACTGTTTTCTCAATAGTACTAACTCCTATTTGAGAGTTGATAATTCTGCCATTTAACATGGTGAAGATCCAATCGACAATGACAGATTCAACCCCAACTTCAACTAAGGCAGTCTTGATCGATTCCGTTTTAACGTTATTAAACGCACCCTCGATATCAAGAAATGCTGCCAGGGTATATTCTTTCTGTTCAAGACTTTTCTCAATATGTGAAACTACTTCATGCAAAGCAGTCTCCACTGATTTACCTTTAAGGTAAGCGTGTTGGTAGTTGCACAAGTTGTTTTCGTTGAGAAGTTCTCGAACATGTAGATCAATTATCCTCTCTAGTGTCTTAAGGAGAAACGAAGAGAGACTTATTGGTCTATAATCCTGAGCGGTCGAGTGAGTCGGTTTCCCTGCTTTTGGGATAAAGACTACCTTAACCTTTTTCCAGCTATTAGGGACGTATCTAAGTTTGATACAACTTATGAAGATTACCCTAAGCCACGGAGTTATTACTTTGAGAGCATTTTGGAGAAGAGCTGGAAAAATCTCGTCTGGTCCCGCTGATTTATAGGGTTTGAACGAGTTTATTGCCCAAATAATCTTCTGCTCAGTAATAACCTGATTTAGTTCTAACTTTGATTCCGTGTGAGTAAAATCCAGCGTGTTCGATTGCAAGCAATCCGAACTTTCTGGGTTTTTACAACCGGGGAAATGAGTTTCCATGAAGAGTTCAAGCGTTTCCAGGCTCGAGTTCGACCATGATCCATCAGGGTGTTTAATGTACCCCGGGATCGTGGGATTAAGGGCCAGGGTTCTACGGAGCCTTGCCGCCTCGCTTGTTTTTTCAATGGATTCACAATGTTTAGCCCACGAATCCTTTTTGGCCTTCCTTAACTCTTTGGTGTAAGTGTTAAGTGCGGCTCTATAAGACTTTAAGTCCTCGTCTAATTTACTCAGTTTAGCTTTATTGAAAAGTTTTCTAACCTCTGTTCTACGTTTCTTCAGTACCCCATTCCACCAGGGTGGGTTAGTGGGGTTATTAGAACGAGATAAAGGGCAGTGTTTTTCAAAAGACATTCTCATTTTGCTAGACAAGTTTTGGACAGCAGTGTCAATGGTTGAAGTACTTAGACTTGTATTGTCCTCTGGTGGATCAATACAGTCTTTCAGCCATTTTTCGTACTCTGTCCAATTCGTTCTAGTTGGGTTCCTGTAAGGTTTCTTTTCAGTAAAGTTCCTGTCTATAGAGAAGAGTATCCTAAAGTGATCCGAAAAAGATTCTTTAGGTGAGACTCTCCAGTCTTCAACTGAAATTTTACTATTATTGCTAATAAGGGTCAAATCTATGATTTCCTCCCTGTTTTTGTTTCGAAAAGTAGGGTGATTGCCCCTATTACATATCGATAAATTAGAACAGAGAATATATTCAAAAATTGACTCACCCCTTTTGTTGATATCCTTTGAGCCCCATTGAGTGTGGTGAGCGTTGGCATCACATCCTACCACCAAAGGTGTGCCGCTTGCTGTGGCATGGACCACAAGATCACGGACAGTTTTTGATGGTGGGCTCTCCTCCTCATACGGCATGTACGTCGACGCTAGAATGAAGTTTCCTTCATTTGATTCGACGCTGATTGCCGTGTTGTCCTTGTTGCTGTACCTAGATAGGAAGAAAGCGTTAATTGATTTTTTCACTAGGATGCAACTTCTAATATTACTTACATCTGACGTGGAGTGGAAAAGGTTGTAGTGCTTTGACCTCAACCCACGGATTCGGTTTTTGCCTAACCATGGTTCCTGGATCAAGGCCACATCCACGTTCTCGTGAGACATGTAGAGCGTAAGGTCGTACGTTGCTGCTTTAGCGTGGTGCAGGTTTATTTGCACCACTTGCAGCTTTTGACTCCCCTTTGCCTTCATGCCTCTTAACCTTTACGGTTCCGAGACCATACCTCAACACGTCTTTTTTACCTTTGAGCAGAAGGTCAGATTTCTTGTCTGCCACAAACAAGAGGTCCTTCCCTTCGCCTCCATGACTCTTTCTTGAGTGTTGGAGCTTCCATTCTAAAATGGGAAGCTCTTTGTTCTGTTTCGCCAGCAACTTTATAATGGCTGCGTCCTCATGTTCTGCAGGAGGGGGGATCCATATGCTAAACTGCTGGCGGAGTGGTAGAGCTGCGGCGGGTAGAATCTCAAGGGAGGAACCTTCCCATAGTTCGCCAATGTTGGCGATTGTACGGTTCAGAAACTCCCGTGATTTCTGGTCACCGCAGCAGACCACTTTAACTCCTCGCCGCCATCCGGCACCATCAAAGACATAGTCTTCCGAACTATCGTTCTCCGATGCCTCCATCATGGCTTTGAGGATCTCGTTTTCCACAAGGAGCCAGTTTTTTGCCGAGATTTTCCCATCTGGGTCGTCACGGCTTATTATGGCAATTTGTAGGTCAATCGGGGTGGTGTCGAAGCTGCTGGTTTTCTGTTTTTTAGCACCATCTTGCTTGACCGCCTCCTCCGATCTTTGTCTCTTGGACGTTCCTGGCTTCGTTCCAGAAGAGGTGCTTGCCGGTGCTTGGTCTTTCCTAGCGTTGGCTTGCTGTTTCTTACTGGAAGTCGCCTGAACTTTACCTTTGTCGTTCCGAGCGGTCGAGTTATTGCCAGCCTGTTCACGATTTGCCTTTTTAGGGACAGACCTAGATTTGGCAGCATCTACTCCTTTGCTCTCCGACTCTTTGGTATTCACTTCCTTCGCTATTTCCCTGGGTGCAGTGACAGTCTCTGCCAGCTGCCGCTCAAAGTTCCTAACTAGCTTCTTATGCTTTTTTAAGAGAGCCTTGTCTCTCGAACTGAGCGTCGCAGGGTCTTTCAACTCGGTCATTTTCACGAATCTTTTGGAGGATCTGTAGTTGCTGCGTTGCCTCGTAGCTTTGAGGGGTGCAGCAGACTTCAGCATAGTCTCTTCTTGACTCGGTTCCATCAGTAGCTCGTCCTCGGTTTGACTGCCTATGGAAGGAGGTCTGTCCGAGGTCTCCGTACCTTTGATAGTTAGACCATCTAAGTCGGGGAGGAGATCCACTGAGAGAATGACCGGTTGTCTTTTTAGCTCTCGTTTTCCTTTCTCCAAGTTTACATTTGTCACTGGCGACTTAGCTTCTTGCGAAGCCAAGCCCTCGCCGGCAGCCGTGACTTCTGCCGACACTTGAACGTATATCCCCGTTCGATTTACTTCATTTTGTAAACTTTTGTCCATATTTATTAGATAAGCATCTCTGCTTTTTGTGGTTTTCTTAGTTGTCTTACTCCGCAGCTGGATTGCTGAAGAGTTAGACGTAAGCCCCCTCGCCACAACAAGGCGAAAACCGTGAGGGGGCTTTTATCTTTCAAAAAAATGTTGTTTTCAACATTTAGTAAAATTTTGAAAAAAATAGAATTGACAGTTTTTTTACAAAAAATTAAAAACCGAAAAAAAAATTTAACAAAAGTTGGTAAAAATTGATTTTCGACTTAAATATCTTTTCAAAAATTTAAGATTATGGCTTCTAACTAATTTTAACTTATAAGAAATATTGTTTTCAACATTAGGAAAAATTTTGGGAAAAATCGAACTGACAGTTTTTTTACAAAAAATAAAAACCTAAACAAAAAAATTAATAAAAGTTGGTAAAAATTGATTTTCGGCTCAAATAGCTTTTCAAAAATTAAAAATATTGGCTTCAAACTTATTTTATTTCACAGAAAATATTGTTTTTTATATTCAGTAATTTTTTTATAAAAATCCAACAGTCCGTTTTTCATAAAAAAAAATAAAATCTACAAAAAATAGAACGCAAATTTGGCAAGAATTGATACATTTAGACAAATTTTTAAGCAAGACAAATCGATAGACGGGATGGGAAGTTATCAGTGTGGGTCGCATCCCAGCCTCTTTTTATTATTATTATTATTATTATTATTATTATTATTATTATTATTATTATTATTATTATTATTATTATTATTATTATTATTATTATTATTATTATTATTATTATTATTATTATTATTATTATTATTATTATTATTATTATTATTATTATTATTATTATTATTATTATTATTATTATTATTATTATTATTATTATTATTATTATTATTATTATTATTATTATTATTATTATTATTATTATTATTATTATTATTATTATTATTATTATTATTATTATTATTATTATTATTATTATTATTATTATTATTATTATTATTATTATAGTAAAGGAAATTCGTTCCTTGCAAATCAAAAAATAATTTCTAGGGACCCGACACTGGTCCCAAAATAAAACACGAATTAAATACTTATAATGTTTATTCAGTGCGACTGCACGATTTCGAGTTACAAATAAGAATGCCTGTCTAAATTCTAATTTCAATATTGTTGGCTTTGGTTTATAAAGTAAATTTGCTGATATGCAGTTCCCATGCATATCCTCGCCTCATATTACCCGGTGGGAACGATCGCCGATTTCCGTCGCTCGTGTGCATCGTCTGCAATTTTCTTGTCAGGTCAATGCCTGACCGTGATAACTGCCGCCCTTTCAAATATCTGCGTCCCGCAGATCGCAAGTTGAATGAGGACAGCAACTTGAGCTTCGGTTGGTGTCATCGAACCTTGAGGTAGGTCTTAGTACTGGAATCGATTTTCGACGGAAGGATAGGCGGAGTTGGGGTATGTTGACCTTCCCATAGATTTTTCTCCAGAGTAAGAAGATAATAGCTAGGATTGTTAGGAACAAGAAGATTTCTGTAAGGATAGAGGAATTAAGATTACTTTTAATAGAATTAATTAGCTCTATATTCTTGGTGTTGAGATCATGCACGTATTCCAGGTTTGGTTTAATCCTGTGGATCGTTATATTCGTCAGGACGGGAGGAAGCGCTTGGGGACTCGACACCAGCTTACTAGAGTACGTCTTCTCCTTAATTTTAACCATCTCATTGTCCAGCTGAATCAGATAAGTACCTTCTAAGGGAATAGAGGAATTTTTACTTAAAATTGTTCCATTGAAATTCGTGAGGAAAACTGTATTTTCCCCGACCAGTTCAACAATTTCATCATTCGTTGTTTTGTAATTGCATAACGCATTTCCACCCTTAAGAATTCTGGATATGCAAGAGTTTTCAGGAACTTTTTTGACAATATTCTCTTCGCACACCGATGTATTACCAATGTTAAGACAGTTTCCAATTAGACCGTACGTTTCATTATGGTTTATTAAAAGTCTGGAATAGTCTAAGTCAATTTGTCTGTTGTTTCTAATTGCAGCATGAACCGTAATTAAGTGACGTAACCTAGGGTCAATTTTAGGTATCGCAAGGACGTAAAGTAGTAATGTCCCATTACAATACACTGATGGTCGCCCATATTCAACGGCTTCTACAGCGTTTTGGTAGGGTAAAGTTTCAAGTTCGTTTACTATAGTGTTAATTTCTTCAGAGTCCAAAAGTTTACTGTTTACTATTCCGTTCTTGGCCGATTGGCAAGCTCTCACTATTTCATTGACCCCTTCCTTTAAAATAAGTATCTTATCGAGTAAGTCGTGTCTGAGTTTATCTGTTTCTGTTTTTTGTATAGCGTTATTGTAGCGTTCAATTAATTGGTTAACTTTGTCTGTCACTTCCTGGGTCTTTTCAAACAATTTTTTGTTGATAATGTATTGTTGGTTGTTATTTTCTGTGATGTATGTTTGTTCTTTTAAAAGGTTGTCCCAGTCAGTGGCGTCTGGAGAACCACCTATCCATTTCCAGGCAGTCCCTATCCAATTTACTGACCTAACCTTCCTCGTTTTTGAATCTCTCAATTCGCCAATCCTATCCTTGATCTGAGTTATGTGATAATTCAGAATAGGTCGCATTTCTTCGTCCTTTAAGTGTTTAAACGTAAGTCGTTCGGTTTCCTGTACAAGTAAGTCGTATTTGTTTAAGTCAATAACATGCACGAGTTTAAAAACTCCCCTCGTTATCCAGGCATTTCTCTCTTTAATCGTTACCACCGGTGATTCGTAGGCAAATATATGCAAGGTCTGCATGGGAGTGAAAAGAACTACTAATCTGTAATGTATAATATGTAATCAATATTTATTAAGCACAATTTTATAAAATTTCTTAAAATCTAAATAAATTTAGTATATTTTTTGGATGTATGCAATTTAATTACATTTTTTTTTCTTTTTTTTTTTTTTTTTTTTATTACAGTTTTGAAATTCAATTAATGTTGTACTTTCTTACATTAGTTTCTTTCTTTTTTTTTTTTGTATTGATAAATGATTCTTCATATTTGTGATGCCCGATGAGTTAGCTCTCCATTACATTTTCGGGGTAGTCACTGGATCGGAAGGTTCGTATTGTTCCGCTTTGGCTTGTAAGGTTAAATTTTCAAACAGCCTACTAGGGTACGAGGACCAACACCACCGTTATTACGTTTAAGTAATTGTTTAGTGAACCGGCCCCTTGTTTCGTGAGGCTAACTCCTAGGCATATTTATACATTGTTATCTTGTTAATTTTTATATTAGGTCTGGGCCCATTCTTCCTCTTTTTTTCTTTTTTTTTTTTTTTTATATTTTATACACATTTAGAAATAAAAAAATTTGATTTTTTGTTCATTTAAACATTATTTTATGTTTTTTAAATGGGTTTTGTGGATTTTTTTTCCACTTACCGTCGTTATCGTCACTCGATTGTCTCTTGCGACAATCTCTTTTCGGTATAAAGGTTTGTTCTTACTTTTTATACCTTTGATAGCGACAAAAACGACATCCCCATATTTGTATTTCCTTGGTACCACCCTTCTCTTGTTTTCTCGGATATTTCTGGCCTCCATGTTTCTTTTAATTATTCCCCTAAGGTCCTTGTTAATCTTCGAACGGATATTTAACAGATTTTGAAAATTAACCCTCTGAGACCTATTGAAAAATATATCGCTTGGCCTTCTATTTGTGACAGAATGTACAGTGTTATTATACCTATCGACAGCTACGTATACGAGTTCTTTAACCTTTAAATCTGAGTGCTCTGCTTTAAGACATCGATATATCTCGAGAACCGTAGAGTGAACGCGCTCGATCTGACCATTAACTTCACTTCTGTGAGATGGTGTTAGGTACAATTTGACTCCCAAATTTTTTATTAAATTAAGTACAATTGGACTGAGAAAACTTCTTTCATTGTCTGTTACTAGAATCAGGGGAACAGTAAAGTAGTGAAGGATTTTAATCATTTTCGATCTGAGGTATATGGCTGATCGGTCTTTGATGTGGAAAAATTTGGAAAACTTGGAAAATTTATCTACCACTGTCAGAAACTTCTCATTCTGAATTTCCATTATGTCCATGTGAATTATTTCACATGGATACCTAGGAACAGGTGTAGCTTGTAGTTCAGGGCTTGTAGGATGTCTATCGTATTTGTTTGCTTTGCAAATTTCACAAGAAGCAACAAATTTCTTTATAATAGACATCATTCGGGGGAAGTAATATTCTTCAAGTATCTGTGCCTTATTTTCTCTGGGAGCGCGGTGATCTCTTCTATGTTCTTTTTCTATGATGCAAAATCTACGGTCCTCATTGGCTACGTCTTCGACTATCCTTTGAGTCACTCTAATTTTGTATTTTTCAAAATGCTCCAGGTATACGTTTTGAAGCATTCCAAGGTAATTTTCGGGAATTTTTATGCCATTTATAATATTCGGATTTAGATTTTCTCTTAAGGATTCTATAAGTTTGTTTTTGTCTAGAATCCTCGCGGAGACATAATGGCGATGATAGCCAGGATGGGGTTCTTCGTGTGAATGTAGGTCTATGCCCACCTTGAAAATTATTTGGTTTCTAAAAACGTTTATTGGGGCTTCTACGTGTGGAATTAGGTCTGAGCTGTCTTGTTCGGCACTGTGCATAGTGCAGGAATCTTCATTGTCAATTGATTCCTCACGCAGTCCTTCTTCGGCAGTATTAGTTTCCGTATCGTTCCCCATCACACTTAGTCCTTCATCAGCAGTATCTGTGCTCGTCTGTGTTTGTCCTTCGTCTGCCGTGTCTGTCCGTATGCTTGATGTGTCTGTCCGTGAAGATGAACTTGTACCAGAAAGATGGTTCACTTCCGTACGGAGTCGGGAGAGAGCATCAGCCACAAAGTTTGATTTACCAGGCGTGTAAATCAACTCGTAGTTGTACTCCTCTAACCTTGCTTTCCAACGTTTGAGCTTAGCGTTATAGTTTCTATTGCTAAGCGTGAAGGTCAGTGGTTGATGATCAGTAAATCTTCTGATCTTTTTTGCTCCGTATAAGTATGTTCTCAAATTAACGAGTGCCCATACTATAGCACGGAGTTCTTTCTCGTTGATAGCATAGTTTTCTTCTGATTTACTCAGCGAGCGGGATATAAACGATATTGGCTTATCCTTTCCAGGTTCGCCTTGGGAGAGTACAGCCCCAATGGCGTAGTCGGATGCGTCAGTTGTCAGATTGAAAGGTTTGTCAAAGTCTGGGAAGGCTAGTACTTCAGCTGAGGTTAACAATTCCTTGAGTGTTTCAAAGGCCTTAATTCCTTCTTCTGTTAGTTGAATTGCTACCTTTTTTGATTGGTTTGCCTCACTTGTGAGAGTTCACCTCGGGTCATATTCGTCAAGGGTTTCGCAATCTTGGCGTAATCCTTAATGAATCTCCTATAATATGAAGTCAAACCGAGGAAACTTTTTAATTCTTTAAGGGAGTTTGGTGGGAGGATAGCATCTATAGCTTTAACCTTGGCGGGATTCGGAAGAATTCCCTCTGGTGTTACTATAAAACCTAAAAATTCAACACTAGTATCCAGGAAATGGGTTTTTTCCAAGTTTACCTTTAAGGCAGCTTCGTCTAATTTGGAAAAAACTATTTCTATGTCTCTTAAATGGTTTTCTTCTGTTTTACTGTAAATGATGATATCATCTATATATACGTAGCAGATCTTTCCAATTAATTCTTTAAGAACATCATATATATCACGCTGAAAGATGGCCGGGGCGTTCTTAAGCCCAAAGGGTAGCCTGACATACTCAAACTTACCATTCATGGTCGAGAATGCAGTTTTTGGAATGTCTCTCTCCTTCATGGCTATTTGATGGAAGCCTGAAGTGAGATCAAGTGTTGTAAAAAATTTAGAATCACCAAGGCTCGCGAGGGTGCTATTTATATCTGGGATAGGGTAAGTATCGGAAATGGTTACGGAGTTCAATCAATTACCATTCGGTACTGTTTTTCCCCATTGGGCTTAGGTTTTTTTGGAACAACCCACAAGGGTGAGTTGTATGGGCTTTTTGACGGACGTATTATGTTTTCGGCAAGAAGCTCATTGACCTGCCTCTCGACCTCTTCTCGCATGCAAGCGGGGTATGCATAACTCTTGGTGTAAATCGGCTCATCAGTTAGGGTCCGTATTTCAGCCCTTATATTAGTTTTCACTTCTTCATTTGTAACCGGACCAAATAAGTGATGAAATCTATTTACTATAGATTTAAGTTTTATTTTTGAGGGTTCGCTTATGTTTTCATTACGTACAACTAAAGAACTTACTAAACTAGAGGGTTTGTTCAATAAAGGAATCTTTTTACCTGGGTGTATGGTTAATTCATTTTTGTCTCTATCAATTATTGCTTTCAACTGTTTAAGTGTGTCATCGCCGATTATTCCATCGAACGAATCCAAGTTGGGTAAGACAAAGAAGGTAACATCCAAGTTGCATCCAAGGAAAGAAAAGAATTTCCCACAAATTTTTTTATTAACAAGAATTTTACCAGCAGGGCTATTTACATAGAATGGTTTTTCTACAGACTGATTTACGGGTGCTAGATTTGATTTAATAAAATTCTTGTTTGCACCCGTGTCAACAAGAAAATGTAGGATTTTCCCTTCCTTTGTACCATACTCTATGTATGATACGCTGGAAATGAGGCTCCTGCCATAAAATTTTCCTCTTGTTCAACACCAATCGAACCGGATGTGTCTGGTTCATCGACATTAGCTGGTGCATCTGCAATCGCATGGTTCAGTCTTTGTTGTTTCCAAGGATAGTTGTGAGAATCTGAAGCCTCGCGTTTGAACGGGTTATTTGGCCTATTAATATAGTTCGCATTTCCTGTTTGTACGGAGCCCAGCTCCATTTTAACTGGAGGTTTAGGTCCAGTTGGTCTGGGTGGTGGATGGG
>CAKKTC010000397.1:17500-20291 GCA_920104205.1 Eupeodes latifasciatus
GTTGAAACTAGAGAGTGTTTTGTATATTCCTGGTATGAAGGCCAATTTTGTGTCGGTTAGTCGAGCGGTAGAGCGTAACTGCAAGGTGCTTTTCAACAATGAGTGCGCGGTCGTAAGCCAGAATGGTGTGCAGATTCTGAAAGCACAGAAAATAAAAAGTTGTTTATTTTTAAAAGCCGCAATGACGTATGTTTTGGAGCGACTCAGGTTCGAAGTGCAGAACTGTGGCATAACAGGTATGGGCATTTAAATTATGCCAGCTTGATGACTCTTGCTAAAAATATGATGGTAATCGGAATAGAAAATGTGAATTTCTCCGACAATGTTCAGTGTAGAACGTGTATGAAAAGCAAAATACATACACAACCATTTCCAGCTGTGTCAAAAAATCGAGCAAAAAATGTGCTAGAGCTTGTACATACAGATGTATGTGGGCCGTTTGAGAAGCGATCTCTTGGTGGTTCTGCGTATTTCTTAACCTTCATCGATGACATGTCTCGGCGCATATTCACATATTTTATCAAATCAAAAGACGAAGTACTTGAGAAATTTGTGGAGTTCAAGAAGATGGCGGAACGTCAGACTGGTCACAAGATAAAGGCAATACGCAGCGACAACGGCGGTGAGTACGTAAACAAGCTTTTTGACGATTTTTTGAAGGAGAATGGCATAAAACGTCAGCTTACGGTTCCTTATAGTCCACAGCAGAACGGCGTGGCAGAGCGGGCAAACCGAACCCTGGTTGAGATGGCGAGGAGCTTGCTCGTGCACTCAAATATGCCAGAATTTCTATGGGCAGAAGCAGTGCAGACAGCTTGCTATATACGTAACAGATCGCCAACTACAGCCGTGGTTGGCATGACACCTTTAGAAGCGTGGGGTGGCAAGAAGCCCGATGTGCATAATATGCGTACGTTTGGATCAGTGGCTGTTGGTTTGGATAAAACTCGACGCAGCAAATTCCAAGCGAAGGGTAAGGAGTATCGGCTAGTGGGATACTCATTGGTATCGAAGGCCTACAGATTGTACGATAAGGAAAAACGGCAGGTCGTAGAAAAACGAGACGTTTTGTTTGACGAACCTTGTGACACAGCATCAATTCACAACCAGGTAACGTTCGATATGCCAGCAGAAAAATCATCGACCGATGTACCAAGCATTGATGTCCTGAAGCTTAGTCCATGCAGTGATGATGAAGAGCAGCAGGATGGTGAACTTAGCAACAACGGTGTGGTAAGTGAAGAATATGCTAGCGCAGAGGAGCCGGAGCAGAAGCATGAGCACGTTGCGAGGAACGGTCCAGGTAGGCCAAAAATAGTTCGTACTGGCAAGCCAGGGCGTCCGAAGAAGAACTACAATGCTTTAAATGCTATGCATGCTGAGGAGTTACCCTTGCCGCAGACTTTCAAAGAGGCAACGAGCAGTAAGTACGCTTCGTATTGGCAGGCAGCCATGTACAAAGAATATGAGGCGCTGGTGGCAAATGATACGTGGACACTGGTAGAATTACCCAAAGGCCAACAGGCGATTGGTTGCAAGTGGGTATACACCATCAAGAGAGACAGTAATGGTAGTGTTGAGCGCTATAAGTCACGCTTAGTAGCCAAAGGTTGTTCGCAGAAGTTCGGCATAAATTATTCCGAAACGTTTTCGCCAGTGTGTCGGTATGAAACAATACGATTGATTTTGGCTTTATCTGTAGAGCTGAAGCTATATCTACACCAAATGGACGTTTGTACAGCGTATCTGAACAGCGAGTTAAACGATGAAGTCTACATGAAGCAGCCTGAGGGCTACGAAAACAAAATGTGTATGCAGAAGGTGCTTAGACTGAACAAAGCGATATACGGCCTAAAACAAGCAGGGCGGGAGTGGAACTCCAAGCTGAGCGCAGCGCTATGCGATATTGGGTTTACTCCGTGCCAGAACGAGCCATGCTTGTTTAAGCGAGACATAAAAGGTAATCTTTGTTTGATACTAATTTATGTAGATGATTTACTAATAGCGTGCCAAAGAAAGATAGATCTTGTGGAAATCAAATCACAGATAGCAACGAAGTTCGAATGCGTCGACAAGGGTCAGTTGCAGATGTTTTTAGGCATGCAAGTTGAGCGCGATGGCGAAATAGGCGATATTTCGATGAATCAGACACTGTATATAAAAGATATGCTGCAGAGGCATGACATGCAGCAGTGCAGGCCTGCGGCGACGCCATTGGATGCTGGTTTCCAAGTGGGTTGCGATAGCAACAGTTGTGTGACTGAAGATCCAAAAGCATATCAGTCAGCTATTGGCGAGTTGATGTGGCTGGCATTGACGTCACGACCAGATATTTATCATTCAGTCGTGAAGCTGGCGCAAAGAAACAACAACCCACATAGTGAACATTTCGCAGGTGTGAAGCATATAATGCGGTATCTTGCAGCTACGATAAACAAGAAGCTAAACTATCGTTGAAGGCTTGAAGGCTACGCGGATGCGGACTGGGGTGGCGATTTGAGTAATCGCAAATCATACACTGGCTTTGTGTTTTTCTTGGCGGGCGGACCGATCTCCTGGAAGTCAGAGAAGCAAAATTGTGTGGCCTTGAGCAGTACAGAGGCTGAGTACATGGCTCTGTCTTCAGCTACGAAAGAGGCTCTGTTCCTGAGACGTGTTATCATCGAGATCGGCTGTGGTGAAGTTGGTACACCGACAGTCATGTATGGAGACAATCTCAGCGCTCAAAATCTGGCAAAGAACCCTGTCTACCATGCCAGGTCGAAACATATAGACATCAGGCACCCATTTC
>CAKKTC010000398.1:0-20176 GCA_920104205.1 Eupeodes latifasciatus
TCTGGACCTAGAGGGCAATTTTTGGACTCCATTATTTCTCGATCTAGACCACCTAGATGGCTGAAATTTCATTATTGTGATCTAGGAATCATTCTCTTTCAAATGCTGTGCCTATCTTTGAATAAGACCAATTTTACAACAAGTTATGGACAAAAATCCATGTTCAAACTTAAAATGCGAATATCTCGCTTAATATGCGTCCTAGAGTATCAAAAGTCTGGACCTAGAGGGCAATTTTTGAACTCCATTATTTCTCGATCTAGTCCACCTAGATGGATGAAATTTCAGGATTGTGATCTAGGAACCATTCCCTTTCCATTGGTGTGCCTATCTTTGAATAAGACCAATTTGGCAACAAGTTATGGACAAAAATCCATGTTCAAACTTAAAATGCGAATATCTCGCTTAATATGCGTCCTAGAGTATCAAAAGTCTGGACCTAGAGGGCAATTTTTGGACTCCATTATTTCTCGATCTAGACCACCTAGATGGCTGAAATTTCATTATTGTGATCTAGGAATCATTCTCTTTCAAATGCTGTGCCTATCTTTGAATAAGACCAATTTTACAACAAGTTATGGACAAAAATCCATGTTCAAACTTAAAATGCGAATATCTCGCTTTATATGCGTCCTAGAGTATCAAAAGTCTGGACCTAGAGGACAATTTTTGAACTCCATTATTTCTCGATCTAGACCACCTAGATGGCTGAAATTTCAGGATTGTGATCTAGGAATCATTCCCTTTCCATTGGTGTGCCTATCTTTTAATAAGATCAATTTGGCAAAAAGTTATGGACAAAAATCCATGTTCAAACTTAAAATGCGAATATCTCGCTTAATATGCGTCCTAGAGTATCAAAAGTCTGGACCTAGAGGGCAATTTTTGAACTCCATTATTTCTCGATCTAGACCACCTAGATGGCTGAAATTTCAGGATTGTGATCTAGGAATCATTCCCTTTCCACTGGTGTGCCTATCTTTGAATAAGACCAATTTGGCAACAAGTTATGGACAAAAACCCATGTTCAAACTTAAAATGCGAATATCTCGCTTAATATGCGTCCTAGAGAATCAAAAGTCTGGACCTTGAGGGCAATTTTTGAACTCCATTATTTCTCGATCTAGACCTCCTAGATGGCTGAAATTTCAGGATTGTGATCTATTAATCATTCCCTTTCCATTGGTGTGCCTATCTTTGAATAAGACTAATTTTACAACAAGTTATGGACAAAAACCCATGTTCAAACTTAAAATGCGAATATCTCGCTTAATATGCGTCCTAGACTATCAAAAGTCTGGACCTTGAGGGCAATTTTTGAACTCCATTATTTCTCGATCTAGACCACCTAGACGGCTGAAATTTCAGGATTGTGATCTAGGAATCATTCCCTTTCCATTGGTGTGCCTATCTTTGAATAAGACCAATTTTACAAAAAGTTATGGACAAAAATCCATGTTCAAACTTAAAATGCGAATATCTCGCTTAATATGCGTCCTAGAGTAACAAAAGTCTGGACCTAGAGGGCAATTTTTGAACTCCATTATTTCTCGATCTAGACCACCTAGATGGATGAAATTTCAGGATTGTGATCTAGGAATCATTCCCTTTCCATTGGTGTGCCTATCTTTGAATAAGACCAATTTGGCAACAAGTTATGGACAAAAATCCATGTTCAAACTTAAAATGCGAATATCTCGCTTAATATGCGTCCTAGAGTATCAAAAGTCTGGACCTAGAGGGCAATTTTTGAACTCCATTATTTCTCGATCTAGACCACCTAGATGGCTGAAATTTCAGGATTGTGATCTATTGATCATTCCCTTTCCATTGGTGTGCCTATCTTTGAATTAGACCAATTTTACAAAAAGTTATGGACAAAAATCCATGTTCAAACTTAAAATGCGAATATCTCGCTTAATATGCGTCCTAGAGTATCAAAAGTCTGGACCTAGAGGGCAATTTTTGAACTCCATTATTTCTCGATCTAGTCCACCTAGATGGATGAAATTTCAGGATTGTGATCTAGGAATCATTCCCTTTCCATTGGTGTGCCTATCTTTGAATAAGACCAATTTGGCAACAAGTTATGGACAAAAATCCATGTTCAAACTTAAAATGCGAATATCTCGCTTAATATGCGTCCTAGAGTAACAAAAGTCTGGACCTAGAGGGCAATTTTTGAACTCCATTATTTCTCGATCTAGACCACCTAGATGGATGAAATTTCAGGATTGTGATCTAGGAATCATTCCCTTTCCATTGGTGTGCCTATCTTTGAATAAGACCAATTTGGCAACAAGTCATGGACAAAAATCCATGTTCAAACTTAAAATGCGAATATCTCGCTTAATATGCGTCCTAGAGTATCAAAAGTCTGGACCTAGAGGGCAATTTTTGAACTCCATTATTTCTCGATCTAGACCACCTAGATGGCTGAAATTTCAGGATTGTGATCTATTGATCATTCCCTTTCCATTGGTGTGCCTATCTTTGAATTAGACCAATTTTACAAAAAGTTATGGACAAAAATCCATGTTCAAACTTAAAATGCGAATATCTCGCTTAATATGCGTCCTAGAGTATCAAAAGTCTGGACCTAGAGGGCAATTTTTGAACTCCATTATTTCTCGATCTAGTCCACCTAGATGGATGAAATTTCAGGATTGTGATCTAGGAATCATTCCCTTTCCATTGGTTGTGCCTATCTTTGAATAAGACCAATTTGGCAACAAGTTATGGACAAAAATCCATGTTCAAACTTAAAATGCGAATATCTCGCTTAATATGCGTCCTAGAGTATCAAAAGTCTGGACCTAGAGGGCAATTTTTGGACTCCATTATTTCTCGATCTAGACCACCTAGATGGCTGAAATTTCATTATTGTGATCTAGGAATCATTCTCTTTCAAATGCTGTGCCTATCTTTGAATAAGACCAATTTTACAACAAGTTATGGACAAAAATCCATGTTCAAACTTAAAATGCGAATATCTCGCTTTATATGCGTCCTAGAGTATCAAAAGTCTGGACCTAGAGGGCAATTTTTGAACTCCATTATTTCTCGATCTAGACCACCTAGATGGCTGAAATTTCAGGATTGTGATCTAGGAATCATTCCCTTTCCATTGGTGTGCCTATATTTGAATAAGACCAATTTGGCAAAAAGTTATGGACAAAAATCCATGTTCAAACTTAAAATGCGAATATCTCGCTTAATATGCGTCCTAGAGTATCAAAAGTCTGGACCTAGAGGGCAATTTTTGAACTCCATTATTCTCGATCTAGACCACCTAGATGGCTGAAATTTCAGGATTGTGATCTAGGAATCATTCCCTTTCCACTGGTGTGCCTATCTTTGAATAAGACCAATTTGGCAACAAGTTATGGACAAAAACCCATGTTCAAACTTAAAATGCGAATATCTCGCTTAATATGCGTCCTAGAGTATCAAAAGTCTGGACCTTGAGGGCAATTTTTGATCTCCATTATTTCTCGATCTAGACCACCTAGATGGCTGAAATGTCAGGATTGTGATCTAGGAATCGTTCCCTTTCCATTGGTGTGCCTATATTTGAATAAGACCAATTTAACAACAAGTTATGGACAAAAACCCATGTTCAAACTTAAAATGCTAATATCTCGCTTAATATGCGTCCTAGAGTATCAAAAGTCTGGACCTTGAGGGCAATTTTTGAACTCCATTATTTCTCGATCTAGACCTCCTAGATGGCTGAAATTTCAGGATTGTGATCTATTAATCATTCCCTTTCCATTGGTGTGCCTATCTTTGAATAAGACTAATTTTACAACAAGTTATGGACAAAAACCCATGTTCAAACTTAAAATGCGAATATCTCGCTTAATATGCGTCCTAGACTATCAAAAGTCTAGACCTTGAGGGCAATTTTTGAACTCCATTATTTCTCGATCTAGACCACCTAGATGGCTGAAATTTCATTATTGTGATCTAGGAATCATTCTCTTTCAAATGCTGTGCCTATCTTTGAATAAGACCAATTTTACAACAAGTTATGGACAAAAATCCATGTTCAAACTTAAAATGCGAATATCTCGCTTTATATGCGTCCTAGAGTATCAAAAGTCTGGACCTAGAGGGCAATTTTTGAACTCCATTATTTCTCGATCTAGTCCACCTAGATGGATGAAATTTCAGGATTGTGATCTAGGAATCATTCCCTTTCCATTGGTGTGCCTATCTTTGAATAAGACCAATTTGGCACAAAGTTATGGACAAAAATCCATGTTCAAACTTAAAATGCGAATATCTCGCTTAATATGCGTCCTAGAGTATCAAAAGTCTGGACCTAGAGGGCAATTTTTGAACTCCATTATTTCTCGATCTAGACCACCTAGATGGCTGAAATTTCAGGATTGTGATCTAGGAATCATTCCCTTTCCATTGGTGTGCCTATCTTTGAATTAGACCAATTTTACAAAAAGTTATGGACAAAAATCCATGTTCAAACTTAAAATGCGAATATCTCGCTTAATATGCGTCCTAGAGTAACAAAAGTCTGGACCTAGAGGGCAATTTTTGAACTCCATTATTTCTCGATCTAGTCCACCTAGATGGATGAAATTTCAGGATTGTGATCTAGGAATCATTCCCTTTCCATTGGTGTGCCTATCTTTGAATAAGACCAATTTGGCAACAAGTTATGGACAAAAATCCATGTTCAAACTTAAAATGCGAATATCTCGCTTAATATGCGTCCTAGAGTATCAAAAGTCTGGACCTAGAGGGCAATTTTTGGACTCCATTATTTCTCGATCTAGACCACCTAGATGGCTGAAATTTCATTATTGTGATCTAGGAATCATTCTCTTTCAAATGCTGTGCCTATCTTTGAATAAGACCAATTTTACAACAAGTTATGGACAAAAATCCATGTTCAAACTTAAAATGCGAATATCTCGCTTTATATGCGTCCTAGAGTATCAAAAGTCTGGACCTAGAGGGCAATTTTTGAACTCCATTATTTCTCGATCTAGACCACCAAGATGGCTGAAATTTCATTATTGTGATCTAGGAATCATTCTCTTTCAAATGCTGTGCCTATCTTTGAATAAGACCAATTTTACAACAAGTTATGGACAAAAATCCATGTTCAAACTTAAAATGCGAATATCTCGCTTTATATGCGTCCTAGAGTATCAAAAGTCTGGACCTAGAGGGCAATTTTTGAACTCCATTATTTCTCGATCTAGTCCACCTAGATGGATGAAATTTCAGGATTGTGATCTAGGAATCATTCCCTTTCCATTGGTGTGCCTATCTTTGAATAAGACCAATTTGGCAACAAGTTATGGACAAAAATCCATGTTCAAACTTAAAATGCGAATATCTCGCTTAATATGCGTCCTAGAGTATCAAAAGTCTGGACCTAGAGGGCAATTTTTGGACTCCATTATTTCTCGATCTAGACCACCTAGATGGCTGAAATTTCATTATTGTGATCTAGGAATCATTCTCTTTCAAATGCTGTGCCTATCTTTGAATAAGACCAATTTTACAACAAGTTATGGACAAAAATCCATGTTCAAACTTAAAATGCGAATATCTCGCTTTATATGCGTCCTAGAGTATCAAAAGTCTGGACCTAGAGGGCAATTTTTGAACTCCATTATTTCTCGATCTAGACCACCTAGATGGCTGAAATTTCAGGATTGTGATCTAGGAATCATTCCCTTTCCATTGGTGTGCCTATCTTTTAATAAGACCAATTTGGCAAAAAGTTATGGACAAAAATCCATGTTCAAACTTAAAATGCGAATATCTCGCTTAATATGCGTCCTAGAGTATCAAAAGTCTGGACCTAGAGGGCAATTTTTGAACTCCATTATTTCTCGATCTAGACCACCAAGATGGCTGAAATTTCAGGATTGTGATCTAGGAATCATATTCCCTTCCACGGTGTGCCTATCTTTGAATAAGACCAATTTGGCAACAAGTTATGGACAAAAACCCATGTTCAAACTTAAAATGCGAATATCTCGCTTAATATGCGTCCTAGAGAATCAAAAGTCTGGACCTTGAGGGCAATTTTTGAACTCCATTATTTCTCGATCTAGACCTCCTAGATGGCTGAAATTTCAGGATTGTGATCTATTAATCATTCCCTTTCCATTGGTGTGCCTATCTTTGAATAAGACTAATTTTACAACAAGTTATGGACAAAAACCCATGTTCAAACTTAAAATGCGAATATCTCGCTTAATATGCGTCCTAGACTATCAAAAGTCTGGACCTTGAGGGCAATTTTTGAACTCCATTATTTCTCGATCTAGACCACCTAGACGGCTGAAATTTCAGGATTGTGATCTAGGAATCATTCCCTTTCCATTGGTGTGCCTATCTTTGAATAAGACCAATTTTACAAAAAGTTATGGACAAAAATCCATGTTCAAACTTAAAATGCGAATATCTCGCTTAATATGCGTCCTAGAGTAACAAAAGTCTGGACCTAGAGGGCAATTTTTGAACTCCATTATTTCTCGATCTAGACCACCTAGATGGATGAAATTTCAGGATTGTGATCTAGGAATCATTCCCTTTCCATTGGTGTGCCTATCTTTGAATAAGACCAATTTGGCAACAAGTTATGGACAAAAATCCATGTTCAAACTTAAAATGCGAATATCTCGCTTAATATGCGTCCTAGAGTATCAAAAGTCTGGACCTAGAGGGCAATTTTTGAACTCCATTATTTCTCGATCTAGACCACCTAGATGGCTGAAATTTCAGGATTGTGATCTATTGATCATTCCCTTTCCATTGGTGTGCCTATCTTTGAATTAGACCAATTTTACAAAAAGTTATGGACAAAAATCCATGTTCAAACTTAAAATGCGAATATCTCGCTTAATATGCGTCCTAGAGTATCAAAAGTCTGGACCTAGAGGGCAATTTTTGAACTCCATTATTTCTCGATCTAGTCCACCTAGATGGATGAAATTTCAGGATTGTGATCTAGGAATCATTCCCTTTCCATTGGTGTGCCTATCTTTGAATAAGACCAATTTGGCAACAAGTTATGGACAAAAATCCATGTTCAAACTTAAAATGCGAATATCTCGCTTAATATGCGTCCTAGAGTAACAAAAGTCTGGACCTAGAGGGCAATTTTTGGACTCCATTATTTCTCGATCTAGACCACCTAGATGGCTGAAATTTCATTATTGTGATCTAGGAATCATTCTCTTTCAAATGCTGTGCCTATCTTTGAATAAGACCAATTTTACAACAAGTTATGGACAAAAATCCATGTTCAAACTTAAAATGCGAATATCTCGCTTTATATGCGTCCTAGAGTATCAAAAGTCTGGACCTAGAGGGCAATTTTTGAACTCCATTATTTCTCGATCTAGACCACCTAGATGGCTGAAATTTCAGGATTGTGATCTAGGAATCATTCCCTTTCCATTGGTGTGCCTATATTTGAATAAGACCAATTTGGCAAAAAGTTATGGACAAAAATCCATGTTCAAACTTAAAATGCGAATATCTCGCTTAATATGCGTCCTAGAGTATCAAAAGTCTGGACCTAGAGGGCAATTTTTGAACTCCATTATTTCTCGATCTAGACCACCTAGATGGCTGAAATTTCAGGATTGTGATCTAGGAATCATTCCCTTTCCACTGGTGTGCCTATCTTTGAATAAGACCAATTTGGCAACAAGTTATGGACAAAAACCCATGTTCAAACTTTAAATGCGAATATCTCGCTTAATATGCGTCCTAGAGTATCAAAAGTCTGGACCTTGAGGGCAATTTTTGATCTCCATTATTTCTCGATCTAGACCACCTAGATGGCTGAAATGTCAGGATTGTGATCTAGGAATCATTCCCTTTCCATTGGTGTGCCTATCTTTGAATAAGACTAATTTTACAACAAGTTATGGACAAAAACCCATGTTCAAACTTAAAATGCGAATATCTCGCTTAATATGCGTCCTAGACTATCAAAAGTCTGGACCTTGAGGGCAATTTTTGAACTCCATTATTTCTCGATCTAGACCACCTAGATGGCTGAAATTTCAGGATTGTGATCTAGGAATCATTCCCTTTCCATTGGTGTGCCTATATTTGAATAAGACCAATTTGGCAAAAAGTTATGGACAAAAATCCATGTTCAAACTTAAAATGCGAATATTTCGCTTAATATGCGTCCTAGAGTATCAAAAGTCTGGACCTAGAGGGCAATTTTTGAACTCCATTATTTCTCGATCTAGACCACCTAGATGGCTGAAATTTCAGGATTGTGATCTAGGAATCATTCTCTTTCAAATGCTGTGCCTATCTTTGAATAAGACCAATTTGGCAACAAGTTATGGACAAAAACCCATGTTCAAACTTAAAATGCTAATATCTCGCTTAATATGCGTCCTAGAGTATCAAAAGTCTGGACCTTGAGGGCAATTTTTGAACTCCATTATTTCTCGATCTAGACCTCCTAGATGGCTGAAATTTCAGGATTGTGATCTATTAATCATTCCCTTTCCATTGGTGTGCCTATCTTTGAATAAGACTAATTTTACAACAAGTTATGGACAAAAACCCATGTTCAAACTTAAAATGCGAATATCTCGCTTAATATGCGTCCTAGACTATCAAAAGTCTGGACCTTGAGGGCAATTTTTGAACTCCATTATTTCTCGATCTAGACCACCTAGACGGCTGAAATTTCAGGATTGTGATCTAGGAATCATTCCCTTTCCATTGGTGTGCCTATCTTTGAATAAGACCAATTTTACAAAAAGTTATGGACAAAAATCCATGTTCAAACTTAAAATGCGAATATCTCGCTTAATATGCGTCCTAGAGTAACAAAAGTCTGGACCTAGAGGGCCACTTTTGAACTCCATTATTTCTCGATCTAGACCACCTAGATGGATGAAATTTCAGGATTGTGATCTAGGAATCATTCCCTTTCCATTGGTGTGCCTATCTTTGAATAAGACCAATTTGGCAACAAGTCATGGACAAAAATCCATGTTCAAACTTAAAATGCGAATATCTCGCTTAATATGCGTCCTAGAGTATCAAAAGTCTGGACCTAGAGGGCAATTTTTGAACTCCATTATTTCTCGATCTAGACCACCTAGATGGCTGAAATTTCAGGATTGTGATCTATTGATCATTTCCTTTCCATTGGTGTGCCTATCTTTGAATTAGACCAATTTTACAAAAAGTTATGGACAAAAATCCATGTTCAAACTTAAAATGCGAATATCTCGCTTAATATGCGTCCTAGAGTATCAAAAGTCTGGACCTAGAGGGCAATTTTTGAACTCCATTATTTCTCGATCTAGTCCACCTAGATGGATGAAATTTCAGGATTGTGATCTAGGAATCATTCTCTTTCAAATGCTGTGCCTATCTTTGAATAAGACCAATTTGGCAACAAGTTATGGACAAAAACCCATGTTCAAACTTAAAATGCTAATATCTCGCTTAATATGCGTCCTAGAGTATCAAAAGTCTGGACCTTGAGGGCAATTTTTGAACTCCATTATTTCTCGATCTAGACCTCCTAGATGGCTGAAATTTCAGGATTGTGATCTATTAATCATTCCCTTTCCATTGGTGTGCCTATCTTTGAATAAGACTAATTTTACAACAAGTTATGGACAAAAACCCATGTTCAAACTTAAAATGCGAATATCTCGCTTAATATGCGTCCTAGACTATCAAAAGTCTGGACCTTGAGGGCAATTTTTGAACTCCATTATTTCTCGATCTAGACCACCTAGACGGCTGAAATTTCAGGATTGTGATCTAGGAATCATTCCCTTTCCATTGGTGTGCCTATCTTTGAATAAGACCAATTTTACAAAAAGTTATGGACAAAAATCCATGTTCAAACTTAAAATGCGAATATCTCGCTTAATATGCGTCCTAGAGTATCAAAAGTCTGGACCTAGAGGGCAATTTTTGAACTCCATTATTTCTCGATCTAGACCACCTAGATGGCTGAAATTTCAGGATTGTGATCTAGGAATCATTCTCTTTCAAATGCTGTGCCTATCTTTGAATAAGACCAATTTGGCAACAAGTTATGGACAAAAATCCATGTTCAAACTTAAAATGCGAATATCTCGCTTAATATGCGTCCTAGACTATCAAAAGTCTGGACCTTGAGGGCAATTTTTGAACTCCATTATTTCTCGATCTAGACCACCTAGACGGCTGAAATTTCAGGATTGTGATCTAGGAATCATTCCCTTTCCATTGGTGTGCCTATCTTTGAATAAGACCAATTTTACAAAAAGTTATGGACAAAAATCCATGTTCAAACTTAAAATGCGAATATCTCGCTTAATATGCGTCCTAGAGTAACAAAAGTCTGGACCTAGAGGGCAACTTTTGAACTCCATTATTTCTCGATCTAGACCACCTAGATGGATGAAATTTCAGGATTGTGATCTAGGAATCATTCCCTTTCCATTGGTGTGCCTATCTTTGAATAAGACCAATTTGGCAACAAGTCATGGACAAAAATCCATGTTCAAACTTAAAATGCGAATATCTCGCTTAATATGCGTCCTAGAGTATCAAAAGTCTGGACCTAGAGGGCAATTTTTGAACTCCATTATTTCTCGATCTAGACCACCTAGATGGCTGAAATTTCAGGATTGTGATCTTTTGATCATTCCCTTTCCATTGGTGTGCCTATCTTTGAATTAGACCAATTTTACAAAAAGTTATGGACAAAAATCCATGTTCAAACTTAAAATGCGAATATCTCGCTTAATATGCGTCCTAGAGTATCAAAAGTCTGGACCTAGAGGGCAATTTTTGAACTCCATTATTTCTCGATCTAGTCCACCTAGATGAATGAAATTTCAGGATTGTGATCTAGGAATCATTCTCTTTCAAATGCTGTGCCTATCTTTGAATAAGACCAATTTGGCAACAAGTTATGGACAAAAACCCATGTTCAAACTTAAAATGCTAATATCTCGCTTAATATGCGTCCTAGAGTATCAAAAGTCTGGACCTTGAGGGCAATTTTTGAACTCCATTATTTCTCGATCTAGACCTCCTAGATGGCTGAAATTTCAGGATTGTGATCTATTAATCATTCCCTTTCCATTGGTGTGCCTATCTTTGAATAAGACTAATTTTACAACAAGTTATGGACAAAAACCCATGTTCAAACTTAAAATGCAAATATCTCGCTTAATATGCGTCCTAGACTATCAAAAGTCTGGACCTTGAGGGCAATTTTTGAACTCCATTATTTCTCGATCTAGACCACCTAGACGGCTGAAATTTCAGGATTGTGATCTAGGAATCATTCCCTTTCCATTGGTGTGCCTATCTTTGAATAAGACCAATTTTACAAAAAGTTATGGACAAAAATCCATGTTCAAACTTAAAATGCGAATATCTCGCTTAATATGCGTCCTAGAGTATCAAAAGTCTGGACCTAGAGGGCAATTTTTGAACTCCATTATTTCTCGATCTAGACCACCTAGATGGCTGAAATTTCAGGATTGTGATCTAGGAATCATTCTCTTTCAAATGCTGTGCCTATCTTTGAATAAGACCAATTTGGCAACAAGTTATGGACAAAAACCCATGTTCAAACTTAAAATGCGAATATCTCGCTTAATATGCGTCCTAGACTATCAAAAGTCTGGACCTTGAGGGCAATTTTTGAACTCCATTATTTCTCGATCTAGACCACCTAGATGGCTGAAATTTCAGGATTGTGATCTAGGAATCATTCCCTTTCCATTGGTGTGCCTATCTTTGAATAAGACCAATTTTACAAAAAGTTATGGACAAAAATCCATGTTCAAACTTAAAATGCGAATATCTCGCTTAATATGCGTCCTAGAGTAACAAAAGTCTGGACCTAGAGGGCAACTTTTGAACTCCATTATTTCTCGATCTAGACCACCTAGATGGATGAAATTTCAGGATTGTGATCTAGGAATCATTCCCTTTCCATTGGTGTGCCTGTTTCGCGGCAAAAGATATAGCTAACGAAATAATATTATTTTATTTTAAGTTTTAATAAAATGCGGATTTTAGTTTCACGTTATAAAATGACTTCTTTATTTTAAATTGCAAGGAAGAAAGAAAATATTACAAGTGTAAGAAAACTTTACACCTCGCTATTGAAAGTTATATGAAAGTCAGCTGTGATTATATAATAATTACATAAGAATTTCAAAGGTTATTGACATTTCATAAATTTCTTGCAGACTGGAATAATATTAAATTTAGCATATACAAATACATATTTAACTTCTTTCTGCAGTTTGCAACTAATACATATTTAATTTAATACATATTAAAACATAGTAGTGATAAAGTATGACAATTAAACTTTAATTAGAAGAAAAGAGATCATTATATAATTAACTTTGCAGTCTGCAAATATAGTCTGCAACTCTAGTCTGCACATTTAGTCTGCACATTTAGTCTGCACATTTGACAGTTCGTATTTGACAGTTCGTGTATTACATTTCGGCTTGTTTCTTTTCACGCGTTAATTTAGTGATTTTACATTTAGATTAAATTGTTTTGTTTTAATTTAATTCATACGGGTATAAATCGAAATACTTTAATAGAAGAGCAAGGTAAAAATTCGCTTGACTGGTTGATGAGATTGTTAAACCTTGTGTTTCAATTTCTTAAAAGGCATCTCAGCATCTCAGTCAAACGAATGTTTTTCCCGCCGTCATCATTGGTGTCAAATGTGCAGATAAAAATTTAAATCGTTTAAATTAAATAAATATATGACTTTTTAGATAAAAATTAAACAAAAGTGGTTTTGAGATATAAATTAAACAACAGTGATGTTAATAACAAAAAAAAAAATATGTTGGGAAGCAACATGCTCCCGCCCAAAGTGTCTGCTCCCTCCCAAAGTGTTTGGATGTTGTTGGCGACTTCTGCATGACGTCAGGAATCTCCTTGTTTTTGTCAATTTGATTCATCTCAGAACAATATTCATCGGATTTATCATGAAAATTATAGAAAAGAAGAAAACAAGGTTAGTTGGTTTTAGACCCAAAAAAAACAAGGATAATTATAATTTAATATAGTTATCTGTTTGGCTTGAGTAATATCATTCATATAGTTGATGTCAAGATTTTATTCGACGATTAAACAGAAGTGTATTACAGATTTGTTTTAATATGGGCATTATAATGTTGTATTATAAATAGGTCATTGATATGGGCTTTAGAATTAAAATTAATTTTTAAAAGTTCATGAATTATATTGAGAATTAAAAGTGACGTTAATTCCTGCTCCACTTTATTGTTTATGTCATATATGTATATATGCAGGTATCGTTTGTATTGTTCTTTACGGATTGGGATTCGACGGATTTGTTACCGGCAAAGGGGATAATTTTGTTATCGGCCGTTTGAACGTTGAAGTTTCTGTTTTGATGGTAGCTACGCGCGTTAGCCCATCAGTTCCCGGATGTAGTTCGATAACCCGTGCGAGTGACCATAATGAAGGTGGCAAATTGTCGTCTTTAACTATGACAATATCTCCAACATTGATGTTTGGTTTTTGTTGTAACCATTTTGGTCGTTGTTGAAGCAAGTGAAGATAGCTTGTGCTCCATTGCTTCCAAAAATCTTGTGTAATTTTTTGAATATATTTGTATTTATCAAGATTATTTAAATTTTTTCCTGTATGATTTCTGTCAGGCAATACATTGATTGGACCTCCAATAAGGAAGTGTCCTGGTGTCAAGACATTGAGATCATTTGGATCAGATGTCATTGGACAAAGAGGTCGTGAGTTAAGGCACGCCTCTATTTGAGTTAGTAAGGTAGAGTATTCTTCAAAAGTCAACTTCGCAGTGCCAATTGTTCTTTTAAGGTGATGTTTAATGGATTTTACCCCTGCCTCCCATAGTCCACCAAAATGGGGTGATAGTGGAGGATTAAAATGCCAAGTGGTATAGAGCGTGGCCAGAGTTTTTGAAACTGTGGATGACCATTCAGAGGTTATAAAATTGCTGTCTCTTTTGAGATCATTGCTTGCACCCTTGAAGTTAGTTCCGCAGTCACTAAATAAGTTGTTGCATATTCCGCGCCTGGCTACGAATCTCCTATAAGCAGCTATGAAGGTTGCTGCGGTCAAATCACTGACCAATTCAAGATGTAAGGCCTTTGTAGATAGGCATACGAACACGGCGATGTACCCTTTTGAGAATTTGTTGCATCTACCTTTCCACATTTTAATCTCAACAGGTCCAGCATAGTCCACACCAGTGTTTGTAAATGGTCTTGTGATTATAACACGTTCAGTTGGAAGGCTTCCCATTAGTTGGTTTTGCATTATAGCATCATGTCTATGACACCTTACACATTTGTGTATTGTAAATTTTACTAGTCGTTTAAGGTTGGTTATCCAATAATAATTTCGAATATCTGCCATCATGAGTTGCTGTCCACCATGTAGAGTACGTTGATGAGCATCGCATGCAATTAGTTTCGTAAAGTGATGTTGATCCTTGAGGATGATTGGATGCCGCTGACTGTAAGGTAAATAGGAGTTTTGAAGTCGACCACCTACACGTAAGACACCGTTTTTATCTAGGAAGGGATTTAAATTCAAAATTCCACTTCCTTTAGGTATAGCTCTTGATTCATTTAAAGCCTTTATTTCTTCATAAAATAGTTCGTTTTGTACTAATTTGATAATTGTTGTTCTAGATTCATTAAGTTCTTCAATTTTAAGTGGATTGTTCTCTAATCCTAATTTAGTTTTTGAATTTAATTTTGACTTTAAGTTAGCTATGTATCGTTGCCATATTGCAACGATGCGAACCAATCTTCTTAAATCGGAGACTCTGCTTAAAAAATCGTTTTCTGTTGTAACACAGTAAGCTGCAACACAAGAGAAGTTTAATAGTGTTGCAAAATTCTTATTGTACAATGTTTTTGTATTGATTTTGCTTTCCTTTTTAGTTTCTTGTTGTGTTTCAAAAGTAATTTTTGATGAATGATCTTGCGGATTAAAGTTTCTTAGAAATGTTGGTCCATCCCACCACATCTCATTGTTAATAAGATCTTCAGTTGTTAATCCTCGCGATCCTAAATCTGCAGGATTCTGTTTTGTGTTTACATGATACCAGGATTCGATGTTAGTTAAACTTTGAATTTCGCTTATTCGATTAGCAACGAAGGTTGTGCGCGTGGTCGGGTTTCCTTTTATCCATGCTAACGTAATCATAGAGTCGGTCCATGCATATGTTTTAATGTTTTCAAATTGCATGGCTTTAATAATTCTGAATATTAGTTTAGACAAGAGTAACGCTGCACAAAGTTCAAGGCGTGGTAAAGAAATGCATTTGACTGGAGCAACTCTTGTTTTTGATGCTATCAAGTGTATTTTTTCAATGTTATTTTGTACAACACGTATATAAATAACTGCTGCATAAGCTTTCTCTGAAGCATCGCTAAAGCCATGCAGCTCCACCTCAGACGAGATTTCATAATCAATCCAACGTGGTATTTTTATTTGTGAAATTTTTGGCAGTGTACTGCGAAGATCTGTCCAAGACTTTTCTATATCTTGTGGTAAAGGTGTATCCCAAGCCAAATTTCTAGTCCAAAGTTGTTGGAGGATAAGTTTTGCCTTGACAATGCAAGGAGAAATCAATCCTAATGGATCGAAAAGGCGAGCGATATCGGCTAGAACTGATCGCTTTGATAAGTTTGTAGTTTCTGGTAAGTTTATTTTAAAGCTAAAGTAGTCCTTATTAGGATGCCATTGAATACCCAATGTTTTGATGGAATCTGTTGATTTTAAATCAAGAGGAAGATTTATCTCTCTATAATTTTCAGGAATTCCCTCCATAACTTTTTGTGAGTTGCTCGCCCATTTTCTGAGAGGAAACCCTGCTGCTTGTAAATTTGAAACAATATCCTTTTGCAATCTAATGGCTTCAACTTCATTATCTGATCCATATATAAGATCATCGACAAAAAAACCATCCATGATTGCCTTTGCTACATGAGGATAATTATGTTCAATATCTTCAGCTAACCTTTGTAATGTTCGTACAGCTAAGAAGGGAGCAGAAGCAGTTCCAAAGGTAACTGTATTTAAACAATAACATTTTATGGATTCATTTGGAGATGATCTCCATAAGATCATTTGATATGGTGTGTCTTCTTGAGCCACCCAAATTTGACGATACATTTTGCTTATATCTGCAACAAGAGCAATTTTGAATTTTCTCCATCTTGCCACCAGATCAATTATATCGAGTTGGAGACGTGGACCTACCATTAGACATTCATTTAATGAAAGTCCATTTGATGATTTGCAATACCCATCAAATACTACCCGTAGTTTGGTTGTAGTACTTGATTCTTTCATAACCGCATGATGTGGAAGATAATAAAAATAGTTTGGACCTAGTTCATCCTCAACTTTGACTTCCTTCATGTGACCTAAGGTAAGGTACTCATTCATGCAATCTACATAAAGTTTTTTAAAGTTACTATCTGCTTTCATTCGTTTTTCAATTTGTAGAAATCTTGCTAATGCAGCTCGTTTGGAATTACCTAAGACTGGCCTTTTGTTGTTTTTGAATGGAAGGTGTACCTCATATCTACCATCTAATCTTCTCTTGCATGTATCCTTAAAATGTTGTTCGCACATATTCTCATCTTCAGTCCATTTTCTCTCATCAAGATTTTCTTCAATCTCCCAAAACTTAGTAAGTTGGACATCCAATTGTGTATGATGACTTTGGATAGTTATTGGAATTTTTTGTGTGTGAATGTTTCCAGTTAAGATCCACCCTAATTTAGTCAACTGGGCTACAGGTGTTCCTGTACTTCCCTTGACTACGCCATCCAAAATTATTGTCGAATACACATCGGCACCTATCAAAAGATCAACCTTCCTGGGTGTATTGTAAGTTGGATCAGCAAGTAACAGGTTTGATACATGATTGAAGTTAGATGCATCAAATTTCTGAGTGGGCAATGTAGTGGTTAAGTTATTGAATACTAAAGCCCTAACATCTACAGAGAAATCAGAATCATGTACTGAGAATAACTTAAAATTGACTTCATATTTTGATGTACCAGTTTCAGTATTTCCTAGTCCCTTAACAATTGCATGTGTTTTATGTTTTTTAAGTTTTAAGATCTGAGCTGCATCTTCGGTTATGAAGGTAGCTTGAGATCCTGGGTCTATAAGAGCCCTTAAAATATGTTGAGTTCCATTTGGTTTGAAGACTTTAACAAGGGCAGTAGCCAATAAGGATTGTGATTGCATTTGATTGAAATGCGTTTTATAGTTAATTGGCTCTGTATTAGAGCAATGTGGTTGAGGTTCATTATTTGAGGATTGTACATTTTGTTTTGAATGAGATGCATTTGCTTGGTATGTGTTTAAGGATTTAGTTGGTTGATAATTATTTGAGACTCAATATGTAATAAGGTATGATGCTTGAGTCCGCACTTGTAGCATCGATTGTGCTGCTGCACACTGAAGCATGATGATCATAGCCTAAACAGTTAGAGCAAATTGAATGTTTTTTCACGACATCTGTACGAGTTTTAACATCCAAATTTAAAAACTTCCTGCAATGACGTGTGCTATGAGGCATTTTACAAATGCGACAATTAAAATTTGTATTTTTATTTCCCGGCTGGGTATGGTGCGATAATTGAACGTTTTTCCGAAAAAAATTGGTTGGTGCAAGGTTTTTTTGATTTTCATTCATGTCTAAAATATTTTCTAGAGAGTTAAATCGACCTTCTATAAATGCTAGAAAGGTTTTCCAGTCAGGCAAACTTTTTGTTGCACCAAGCTTGTTTTCCCAATCTTTTTGGTTTGGTATGGTAATTTTGAAATACTATAAAAATTAAAATGGCATCCCACACATCTACCGCAATTCCTAAGTTGGCAAGAGCATGTACACATTCGACACTTTTATCGTGAAGCGATTTTAAAGCGTCTGCAGATTCGATATTTAGTTTTTTTTTGTTCCAAAAGATTTTTGATTTGCGTATTTACAAGTTTTCGTTTATTTTGAAACCTATCAGTAATGATCTGCCAAGCAGAATCATAGCTTTTCGTTTCTATGGGTAAATGTTGTATCAGACGAGCAGCATCACCCGTTAAAGATGTTTTTAAATACTGTAATTTTTGAATATCAGAAAGTTCTTCATTTTTATTTATTAAATTATCGAAAAGATTGAAAAATTCTATCCAATCTTCAAATTTACCCGAAAAAGGTTCTATTTTGATGCGTGATAAGCGCACATCCGAATTATATGATTTTGAGTTATTTAAATTGCTATTAGTACAATTCAAGGCACTTGAATCTAAAGAGATTGTTGCTTTCTCTGCCAATAGCTTATCTCTATCATCGTTTATAGTACCGATATATTTATAATATATATATTTAACTTTTAAAAAAATTTCATCAGCAAAATATGCTTCTTTAGAGGTATCGGAAGTAGTATTCACTATAACCGCGTGATCTTTCTTGGCTCGTGAAAAAATGTCCTCAACTTCTTTCATACACGCGTTCACGTACCCCTTTGATTTTCGCGACGCGATTTCTTTTAAATAGTTTTCGTAACCACTGGACAAATCAGATAAAGTTAAACTTTGTCCTTCTATTAATTTTGTTAATTTAGACATGTTTTTTTTTTAATATTAAAAATTCTGGTTGTGAGTTAATAAATAGGTATGATTTTCGATTTCAGTTTAAAATTCTTGATTTAAATTTTATTTGAAATAAATTTAATATTAACACATGAGAATTATATTAAGTTCTTAAATATGTGTTATAATTATGTAAATTGTATGGTATTGGAGAAACAGTTTACCTTAATGCCATATACTTAATGGTTTTTGTTAAAGATAGCAGTAAGCAGTTCTCTGGTGAAGATACAGCTAGTACGGTGCTCCTTAACTGTCCCTTGATTTACGATCTGATGAGGTAGCAGTAAGTAGTTCTCGGGTGAAGATACAGCTAGTACGGTGCTCCTTAACTGTCCCTTGATTTACGGTCTGATGAGGTAGTTTTGGTAACCAAAGATGCTTCCTTGACGTTCTGATGCTTTTCTTTTAACTGATTCTTTTTGATGTATTGGCAATTTTATTGCAAACTTCCACTCACGTTGATTAAATTTACTTTTAAGTTATAAGTTTTTAATTAATTTGACATCAATAGTTAAAACTTTAAACTTTAAACTTTAAACTTCTTAAACAAATGTTCTTAGGTGCTTTATAAATATTCGAAGGCTCGAAGGACCATGTTTCGCGGCAAAAGATATAGCTAACGAAATAATATTATTTTATTTTAAGTTTTAATAAAATGCGGATTTTAGTTTCACGTTATAAAATGACTTCTTTATTTTAAATTGCAAGGAAGAAAGAAAATATTACAAGTGTAAGAAAACTTTACACCTCGCTATTGAAAGTTATATGAAAGTCAGCTGTGATTATATAATAATTACATAAGAATTTCAAAGGTTATTGACATTTCATAAATTTCTTGCAGACTGGAATAATATTAAATTTAGCATATACAAATACATATTTAACTTCTTTCTGCAGTTTGCAACTAATACATATTTAATTTAATACATATTAAAACATAGTAGTGATAAAGTATGACAATTAAACTTTAATTAGAAGAAAAGAGATCATTATATAATTAACTTTGCAGTCTGCAAATATAGTCTGCAACTCTAGTCTGCACATTTAGTCTGCACATTTAGTCTGCACATTTGACAGTTCGTATTTGGACAGTTCGTGTATTACATTTCGGCTTGTTTCTTTTCACGCGTTAATTTAGTGATTTTACATTTAGATTAAATTGTTTTGTTTTAATTTAATTCATACGGGTATAAATCGAAATACTTTAATAGAAGAGCAAGGTAAAAATTCGCTTGACTGGTTGATGAGATTGTTAAACCTTGTGTTTCAATTTCTTAAAAGGCATCTCAGCATCTCAGTCAAACGAATGTTTTTCCCGCCGTCATCATTGGTGTCAAATGTGCAGATAAAAATTTAAATCGTTTAAATTAAATAAATATATGACTTTTTAGATAAAAATTAAACAAAAGTGGTTTTGAGATATAAATTAAACAACAGTGATGTTAATAACAAAAAAAAATATGTTGGGAAGCAACAG